>VZTZ01042038.1:13625-33188 GCA_013400955.1 Drymodes brunneopygia | reverse complement strand
AAAAAAAAAAAAAAAAAAAATGGGGACATCATCTCAGAAAATAAATTACAGTAGCATGACAACTTTTGGCTTTTTTAGTGTGTGACCACGTGCTTTATTTCCTCTGGTATCCTGCTGTGAAGATCATGGCAGATCCAGTTCCCGTCTCGGAATCCATGAGATGTCTGTGACAACAAACGTAGAAAACTCTGCTTGCTACAAGCAAATGTCTGATATCAGTTTCACCTGGTCACAGATTATATGCAGACAGCCTTCTCTGGCCCCAAAATAAATATTATATAGGATTCTTGCAAGTTCCAGCATGTTTAGACTCAAACAGAGAACTCGGGTCCTCCTTTCTTGCCTCGCAGGAGGAGCCGCCTGATCCGGAATCCTGCGAAAGGGTTGATCCACAGGAGGGAGGGCTGGCCCCCAAAAACTGATTTCATCCCTTCCCAGCGCAGCCTGCGCTCCCATGTTGGCTTTTCACTCTTCAGTCTTTCAATCTCCTGCAAAAAAACACAGGCAGGGATGCCCAGGTAAGCCCGAGGTTTGGTTTAATCTAAACTATAAAAACCGGGTTTGCGTTTTTATTGTGTTGTTTTATTGCGTTGTTCCTCTGCTGGTTGGTTTCTCACTGTTATTTAATTATTAAGGAAGAAGTCAGAAACTGTTTTAGCCCTGTGGATACAGGACAGAAGATTTAGAATGTATTTTATGCACAAAAAGGTTGATCTACCTTTATCTCTTTGCCCCTCAAGCTAAAAGACAAAAATCCCAGAAAAGCTGCTGGACCCACTGCAATATCCCACACTGCAAGTTATTTACTCAGTTAAGGAAAGCAGACAAAAAGGCTCCTGCTCCACAATTACTGGAGCCAGGATTACTCTCCCAAATGCATTATTTTGATGGTCATTCCTTGTGCTTCCCACTAATGAAGGCTCATTATTTACCAATTGTTTTGCACTTACTCCTCAGCACAGAAATGCGCTTTTAAACATGAGAAAATATTGAACAGTCACAATTTCAATTTCCTTATGCAATTATTCTCTCAAGATGTGACACTGCAGGTCCAAGGGAAAAGGAGCCAAAGGCCCAAACTCTGTTTTATCCTCTGATAAAATGTATCAAAGGGAGGTGAGAGACAGGGATTTTCAGTGTAAACCTGAGAAAAGCAGACACTTCCCATGGCACCCAGCAGGAATTTGTGCCAGCAGAGAAGGCAAAGTCAAACCTCAAGTCAGAAGTTTTGCATTCTTTGTCATTTAAAACCAAATTACAAAATGTCAGAAAAGCAAATAGTGCAAGAAGTTCTGTTAGAAATCAACCCCCAATAAACCATTCCAATCTTCCCAACTGTCAAAAATAAAAATGATGAACTGTTGAAGTTTTGCAGCTTTCTCCAAAATAAGAGCTTCTCATGCAAATAAAACCACATCTAATCATATCTTCCCAGAATAAATTCTACAGAATACAAAAGAGTCGAGCTTTTTACCGTTTCATCATTGCATATTGAGTGGATTTGGGTGCCAAACATGACTGCAGTGAAAGTGAGAAACAGAAAACCCTCAAGGCACAAGAAGATCATCAGGATCACAGTTACAGGTGGGGAGAAGTCACTGCACTCTGTGAAAAATGAGATATGGAGTTACAAAAAAATAACCAACAGCAAATTATACAGCATGTCCTACATGTCTGGCACTTGAAATAATATTTCACAATTAAAACAAACATCTGATTTTGCAGCAGTTTTATCTGCTGACCAAAGAAATAAAGGATTTTATGGAAGTAAAACAGTTCTGGCTTCCTCTGAAGCACATGGTAACTATTTCTGCAATCCTGCCTTGGGATTTCAGGGCTATCACATAAATGTTTGCAGATGAGGGGATTGGAGAACTCAGAACTGCACGTGTGAGAGCAGCTTGGAGCTTCCTGCATGACAGATGCTGTAAAAACCATCACTGATACAGATATTCCACTGGCCTCTGATTGCTTTATTACTCTTTTTTTTAATTCTCACATAAAGTAATCAGGTTCTGCCACACATCTCTGGAGAGCCTCTGATCACCTGATTCACTCAATTATATTTAAACGAGGAAGATATGGGATAATAGGGAGGAAGGTGAATGTTTCAAGTAAAGTAAGTTCTAAGATTTCATCCATTTAATGAAATATTCAGAAAAAAAATTCAAATCACGTGGATTTCCCTGTTGCTTCATATACCAAAAGAACACAACAATTTTCTGCCAAAAGCACAAGACCAGAACGAGCTCTGGCACGTTGGAGCATTAAGAAATACAAGCCAGAAGCTTAAATAAAAAAACTGGGACAGTTTAGGGAATTTCTTCTCTGCAGGAGCCCCACGGTTTTGTTCAGTAACGGAATAAAGGAGAAATTTGTTTAAATTTCAGGTGTCATTCCCAGAACTGAGGTGGGGCACACAAAACCCAAATTTAGGTGATGCAGGGCTGAGGTGCTGAGCTCTGATTCCTTCCTACTCCAGAGGTAGTAAATTACTGCTGTGTGTAAAGGGAGTGAGAATGGCCCTGACAGCCACAGCTCACACACAGAATGACTGAAGGAAAGGGGGGAAAAACAAAGAAAAAGGAGAGTGATGGATAAAGAGATCTGATATGTTTTAAGGACTTAAAAAAAGATGGGACTAAAATAGGAATGCTGTGATTTTTCCCTAATATCTGTTGGATTATGATAATGAAAATGAAGTATTTAATTGCTCACCAGTCCACTGCCCTCGGACACAGGAGAAGAACTGAAACCCACAGAGCACGAGAGCATGAGCTGAAATTAGGGCTATGTACATCTGCAAACAAGAGACAGCACCATGGCACTCACTGTCACTGCATAAAAACAAGAAACTTGGAAACAACAGCACAAAATTCAAATATGGGCAGAAACACCTTGCACAGAAAGGAAAAAACCCACCCAACAAAACAACACCATCATGTCCTAAAGCCATTACTCACTAAGCACAACCCAAATTGCTCTAATCAAGGTAGATCCAGGCTAAAATGAAGCTGTTGATGCTCACTCACCGTAAACAGAACAAAAAATCTCTGGTTTTTCTCCCCCACACAATTATTCACCCACGGGCAGTGGTGATCCATCTTTCGGATGCATCGCTTGCAAATGCTGGAAGAAAAGGACAAGAGGCTTCTGCTGAGAAATTGTATTTTAAATTTGAAATGTAGAAACAAGGGCAGCCAGTGGTCATAGGATGATGTGCTGGAGTATTTCTTGACAAACTGCAGACAGGGATTTTATTTGCATTTCTTTACAGAAACTGCTCGTTCCCTCTCACAACTCAGCTTTTGGCTGCTCCAAAACTGACTGCACATAAAATATTCCTCACAATAAAACACAATCACTGCACAGCCAAATGCACAATCAAGGAAATCCAGAGCTTCCAGACACTTGTGGCTCTGAATGAACAAAGCTTCAGCTCTCTCTGAATTCAGCATTAATAAAAACCTTTCCCTTCTGGAGAAGTTTTTTAGATAAAGTAAGTATTTCACGTCTACAAGCTTTCACGTTGTACATTTAATTCATGGATAAGAAAAAAACCAAGAAATTCACATCTTGAAGAGAGAACCTGTCACTCTTGAGGTCTCAACCAGCCACAAAATTCTAAACTCATGCAATCAAAATCTCAACTAAAGCACAGCTTACATCAAACATCTCTTCCTCAACAGGAAACACAAATATTGAAACTGTAAGCAGCACTTATTGAGCTGGTTCTCGTTCATGACTTCTGGAACACTCCTGTTCTTTGCTGCTTCCCTTGGTTCCTGCCCAGTTTTGAGTCAAGGCTATGTCCACAAAGTCAAATACTCCAAAAACTCCATTTTACATCTGCCACGGAGCAGCAGAGGGCTCAGCTCTGCAGCCAAATGTGAAGAGTTACACACCAAAACCAAAACAATTGCAACATCTGTTGTAGCTCTCCATAAATCAATAGCTTAAGCAATGCTGATATTCCATTTTCCCAGTCACACACTCAGTGTTCCAGATCTTCCTGCAGAATACCCAGAATATTAAACATTTTCACTTCAGCACTCACCAAGCCAAATAAGCCTAAAAAATGCAGACACTCTTATTGAAACGCCTTTGTTTTTTACCACAGGCTGATGTGTGGTACCTACAAGTGCTGCAATGACAAACCACAAAGCAAAGCTGGGTGACTGTCACTGGAGAGAGAAAAGAGGGAGCTGTGGGGGGAAATCAGTGTTCTGAGGCAGAAAATAAATTTTAAGTCATCACATTTGTCTGATTCTGAGGTAATTCAGCAAGAGGCAGAATATACCACGAAATCCCAAATGAAGCTGCTCTATCAAAGCCCAGCCCCTACATTCCCCCTGCCTCTTGATTTATGGACATTAAAGAGGATTCATTCTCTGCTACAAATGACTTTTTAAATGCAGGTGAAAATCCCAACACCAGATAAACACCACAGCCACTCTCTGGTGCAGGAAAAGCAGGTGTCCCTCAAGAGGAGACACCCAGGAGGCTCCTCAGAGGACTTCCCTTGCTGCCTGCAAGTTCAGCCTCTCACTTCCCTGAGTGCCACAACCATGCCAGGCTCCTGATGTGCCACACAATCTGTGCCAGCACTCTAAAAACAACATCAATGTGAAGTGCTGAGTAAAATCCTGAGCCAGGCTCAGCTGAGCTGAGTGCTGGAGGATGTGAGGTGGGCAGGACTCGCTTCTGCTCATTGAGGATTTCTCACAAGCCCACACAGAGCTCAGATATCTGGAACTCTGCCTTCATTCCTGATTTCCCACCAACAACCTCACAGCAATGCTTAAAGCAGTGGTTCTGCCTTCTTCCTACCCCATCCCCTGTATTTTATTCCTTTTGATGCAGCAGGAGTTTGGGGAAATCCCTCCCTCAGCTGCATGCTGGGTTATTCACCCTACACAAGACAAACAGAACAAGCACCTGATTTTGGAGAAAAATCTCTCCTCCAGCCTGGAGCTGCTGCTCCATGAAGTCCGGCAGGTGCAATTCCAGCTCAGAGTGCCAAAGATAACATTCAGAAAAAGACACAGCTGAAGGCTCAAGAGAAATGGGTGTGGATAACAGATATTCCCTGGGAGCCTGATGGAAACATCTCAGTGACTTAATTCAGAGTAACAGCTCCCCACACACAAACACAGGCACTCAGAACAGGCAGAAATGATGACAAGCTGTGCTCCTTGTGTGAAAATGAAACCTCATTCACTCAGGATAGGGCTCTTCTCTGTGCTGAAAACATTAACTGCTCACTAAAACATCACTTTAATGTATTTCAGAGATGCTTAGCTGTAAATAAAAGGTTCTTGCTCTTTTCCCCATCACTAATGTGTATTATGAAACTATTTTTCTCCCTTAAAAGAACTTCTGTTGCAGTGTTGCACAACAATTTTCGTAACTGCATCATAAGAGTCTCTTCTGTTAATAATTTACTACTCAAAACATGCACTGGGGCTCTCAGTGGAAGTATTTCCCAACAGGAACCAACTTCAATTTTCATTTTCAAGCCTCTTCTATCAGCAAATTGCCACTTTGAATACTTGGGACTAGACCATCCCTTTAATGTCCTTGGAATGGCTTTGAAGACCAATAAAAAATTGGCAGCATAATCAAACAAACCCTTTTTCTATTGGGTGAACTCCTGCAGTGATAAATCGAAGGCAAAGACTCAGATTAACAGAAACAAAGACAATTAAACCAGAAATCCAACTGCTGAGATAAACATGACAGCAGCCTCATTTTCACAACATTTTCAGGCTCTGGCTTTCTCTTTCAGGGTTCTGTGGAGCCAGGGATGCACTGAGCAAACCCCAAAATGCATCCTTTGCCCTTCAGTAAGAACATCAAACAGAATATTTGACCAAGGATTAAAAGCAATTCCTAAGGCACACAAAGCTGGATCCCTAAAGAGGTGCTTGGGGAAAACAAACCCTTTGAAAATATCAGGTATTTCCTTTTTCACAGACATTATCCATTCTTGCTCTGCTTTAATAAGAAATATTGGTCAAATTCTTGCTAATTGAGCTCCAGGCTCTCTGATATTCCAGCTCTTTTTCTGTCATATAGAGAGTTCAACAAAAGATGTCTTCACTTAGGGCTCCTTCCTAGCAAATCCTATCCAAATTAGCAAATCCTGTAAGTACCAAAGATGTGGCAAATGCTTTCCAGAGATACCTGCAAGGTCTCTGTGGGAATCAACCTGAATATGGGATGAGAGAATTAGTGAAATCCAGCCCATGAACAGTGGGGGCTCCCAGGTGTCAGCCCATGGCCACAGAGCCAGGCCATGAACACTGCACAGCTCCCCTGGATCCAGGGGGATCTCCCAGACCCCCAGGGATCCCCCTGGAGCCACCTTCCATCCTGCCCCAGGAGCAGCTGGGCTGCCTCCACCCCCAGCCATGCTGGTGAACACTCCTGAGCTGATAAAGCATCAGCACCACCCTCCCTGCACAGCCCTGGGATCTGCACCCCAGCAAAGCTAACCCAAACTACATGGAGATAATTCCATATTCTCCTGTTCATCCATGGAACTGCTCACTGCACAGCCCTGGGATCTGTACCTGAGCAAAGCCAGCCTAAATCACACACAAACTACATGGAGATAATTCCATATTCTCCTGTTCATCCATGGAACTGCTCCCTGCACAGGAAGGCAGCCCTGGGATTTGCACCCGAGCAAAACCAACCTAAACCTCACACAAACCAACTGGAGATAATCCCATCCTTGCCTGTTTATCTGTGGAACTGCTCCCTTCACAGCAAAGCAGCCCTGAGATTTGCACCCCAGCAAAGCCAACCTAAACCTCACACAAACCAACTGGAGATAATTCCATACTCTGCTGTTCATCCATGGAACTGCTCACCGCACAGCAAAGCAGCCCTGGGATTTGCATCCCAGCAAAAGCCAACCTAAACCACACACAGACTACATGGAGATAATTCCATGCTTGCCTGTTCATCCATGGAACTGCTCCCTGCACAGGAAGGCAGTTCTGGGATATGCACCCCAGCAAAGCCAACCTAAACCTCATACAAACCAACTGGAGATAATTCCATACTCTCCTGTTTATCCATGGAACTGCTCCCTGCACAGGAAGGCAGTTCTGGGATATGCACCCCAGCAAAGCCAACCTAAACCTCATACAAACCAACTGGAGATAATTCCATACTCTCCTGTTTATCCATGGAACTGCTCCCTGCACAGGAAGGCAGTTCTGGGATATGCACCCCAGCAAAGCCAACCTAAACCTCATACAAACCAACTGGAGATAATTCCATACTCGCCTGTTAATCCATGGAACTGCTTTCTTCACAGCAAAGCAGCTCTGGGATCTGCAAAGCCACCCTAAACCTCACACAAACCAACTGGAGATAATCCCATCCTTGCCTGTTTATCCGTGGAACTGCTCCCTTCACACTCCAGATCCAAAATCCCACTCAGAGCTGAGAGCAGGAGGAGAGCTCCATGCCAAGGCTGAGTGTTTATAATGGGAGCAGCTTCTCAGCTGTAGCATTTGCACTGAGCTGTGACACACACCAGGCTTTTAATTTAGAACCCACAAAGCTACAGAATCATCTCAGAGTCCTGACAAGACTCTGCTCTGCTCTTTTGACAGGCACTAAGTCAGAGATTTCAGTTGAATACTCCTCACAATTCAACACACATCACTCCCCACACCTCGAGAGCCACCAGAAGCATTTGCATCTTTATGTAAGCCCTGATTATGCAGGCACAGCTATTTTCAACTGGCACACAATAAACATGACAAAACCATTTCCACAGTGCCTGCAAACTCCAAAGACTGAGAATTAAAAATATACATTTACTATCTCTTCCATAACATGGTTAGTTCAAATGATCATTGTTTCAGTCCTTATTCAAATGGATTTTTGATAAGCAGAAGTGCATTTAACCAGTTATTCATGCAACTTTGGGACAATAATCTGCTAATTCACATATAACTTCAAATGCACTGCAAGGAGGAGATGACACAAAGTAATCATTTAAAACTACTCTGAGTTTCATTAATTTAAGACTGCTGGAGTCATTTCTTAAATCAGCTCCTCTCAGAAATTTGAGATTCTTCTCTTTGCCCAGCATTACCCAGAGCACAGTAACTGGAATGATGTACAGGAAAAAATAGTCACAGATCAAAATTATTTAAGACACTCGAGCACAGTTATTTTTATAAAATCTTTGAATCTCTAATTTCTCTCCCCTCATCCACAGTCATTTTTGGCCATAGTATATTACACTTATAAAATACTCTGCAATGTAGGAATTTGAAAGTTTAGTGGATACCAAAAGAAATTTGTGGGGGGAAGAAATGAGCAGATAAATATCAGGAATGTTATTCCATGCCTCCAAAAGCAGAAATCTTCAAGGAACTCTGGCATACCTGCAGTGGTGTGCACGCTCAGGTTTGATACTACAGCACTTGGGACATTTGTAGATCACTTCTCCTGGTTTCAGTTGCAAATTATCCATGTATTCTTTAGTGGCATTTCCTTTGGGCACAGCCCCCTGAAATCATTTCAATTAGAGGAGAGAAAGCTTCTTAAATGGCATGAGAGCATTTAAAAGTACATTTCATACACTTCATACCAGCAACCTCAAGATAATTGCTGAAAAAAGTTCATTTATTCAAAGCCAGTCTGCTGTAAGCCAGAATCAATTCCAAATGAATAAATTACCTCTGCTTGACCTCAAAATCAGCTTTATTCCAGCAAGACTCATCTCTGGCCAAGTATTAGCTTAATTCTCATAGAATATCCTGTCAGCAGCCCACAGAAATGAGGAGGGAGACACATCTCACCCTGCAGACACAAGCACTGCTCATCGTTTGCTGAGGAGTTATCCTGAATATTTGGTGTGGCATTTGATTATTGGGCCAAGCCACCCACAAAAGTTAAATCAGCAACTACCTGGAAGAGGTTATTTCAACTCTCTGAAGCCAGTGTTTAACCACCTGCCCCAAGTTTTTGAGAACTGTCATCTTTTTTTCCTTAAATCTTTAGCTTGGATATTGTTAGCAGAACCAGCATTGGCTTCTTTATTATGCAGCTTCATGATAAACAGCTGAAGGAACTGATTCAAAAGAAAAATAATTGATTGGGAAAAGCTATTCATTTTTAGAGATTAGTTCCTGATTTGGTTATCACAGAGCTGCACCAGGCTGCTGAGTTCAGGATCTAACTTTGGGTTAGTAAGCAGAAAATAATGGACAGCACCACTGTCACCCTGCTCATTTATGGAGGTAAAGCCTTACCTGGGAGGGAAAGTGGTTGTGAAATAAATTGGGATGTGACAGCCAAGTGCAGTGGCCTTTCTGTACCAACTGCTCCAGGTCAGCACCTCCTGCACATGGGGAGAGCCCTCACCAGCTCAGCCTCACCCAAATGCAACATTCTACAATTTATTCTCGTCCAAAAAAAGCCCCCTGGCACCATCAGCACTTTACAGACACCTTTAGAAGTCCTGAATTCCAAGAATTCTCTAGAAGTCCAAGAATTAAGAAGCCAGCAGGGATTCAGATCCCACAGGCAAACACCCCTCTGCTCAGGCAGGGAGTTTTTGTTATTATGGCCTGGAATAATGAATTGGTGTTTGTGTTGCCCAAGACACAGCTCAGGTCCTGTCCCAGGTGAGCTCTTGGGTTTGAGTGGTGCTTCAAACCAAACCTGGTGCTCACAGGGGTACAGAGAGGCTTCCTGAAACACTCAAGTTGTACTCCTGAGCTGTATTTTGCAATCTGAATGTTCTTACTCAATATTTGCTGTAAACACCTCACATTCCCCCATTCACCTGCCACAGGGATGAGAACCTCAGGCCATGCTCTGTTTCAAAAAACACCTTTCACATTCACAGCCAGCCACCAAAAAATCTATTTTTATAATTACAAGAGTAAATTTAATTCACATTAAGTTTTGAGGCAGTTCATTCCTTTCTTCCTTTCATCTGAGTTTCTATCACACAGTTGTGTCTTCCATTCTGGGAGTCAGCAGGAAAGGAACAGAGGGAAAAAAAAAGCAGTGACTCATCTCAGTTTGGATCATGTTTTATCCATAAAGAACAACACAGCTCTAGAAAGATACCCAGTTTTACCAGCTCATATTTTTAAGCAATAAATCCTTAAACCATTAACTCTCTGAGCTGTCACAGTTTGTAGAAGTTGTGATATTTCACCACTGGGTGTGGGCAGGAGAAAATCAAAGACCTAGAAAATCATTAACTACAACACCCTGCTGGGGTTTTGAACACTCCCATAACTTCTCTGTACACTGTTACTGGAGAAAAATCTCCATTTTTCTCCAAAAATCAGGAGAAAATAGATATTTTTCCCCTCACCCCTCTTTTCCCACATTTATTCCCTAAAAATAAGAATAGATTTTAGTAAAAAAAAAAAAAAAATTATTTAATCTCTTGAAGTCTTGAAGAGTAAAAGTCCTAAAAAATTAACACTTTCAAGATGTCTTACACCTACACTGCTCCAATGTGTGTTCAACTTCAAACTCTCTTCCTTCTGACTCCAAATATTCAAAGACAAAAAAGCAGGAATCATTTCCATGATGCCAAGTGTGCCTGAGGCTTTGCAGCACATCCACCTCTAAAAGTTCTTCCATGTGCCACAAATGGCAGAAACATTCCAAGAGATCCAACAGGATGAAGGTACAAATTTTGAAAATAAATCTGATCAAAAGAAGTAGGAAAAACAAGGCCAGAGAAGACTAAAATTTATGAGCTTCTTCAGGACCTGGGGTAATATTTTACTGGTTTTTCTTGAGTCCAACATTATTATAAAAGTTTTATATTGACTGTTCCATTATGGTTTCATTAATGGAACAACAGGAGAAGTACAGGTACCATCCTGATATCATCAAAACCTTGAGGGTTGTGAATCTAACACGAGGATTTTGAATCTGACACAAGAGTTTTGAATCTTACACCAGGATCTTGAATCTAATATCAGGATTTTGAATCTAACCAGGAGGATTTTGAATCTAACCAGGAGGATTTTGAATCTGACATGAGGATTTTGAATCTGATATGAGGAATTTTGAATCTGACACGAGGATTTTGAATCTGATATGAGGAATTTTGAATCTGACACGAGGATTCTGAATCTGATATGAGGAATTTTGAATCTGACACGAGGATTCTGAATCTAACAGGAAGATTTTAAATCTAACCAAGGAGGATTTTGAATCTAACCAGGAGGATTTTGAATCTAACGAGGAGGATTTTGAATCTAACGAGGAGGATTTTGAATCTAACCCAGGAGGATTTTGACTCTAACCCAGCAGGATTTTGACTCTAACCCAGCAGGATTTTGACTCTAACCCAGCAGGATTTTGACTCTAACACTACTTTTCCCAGCTGGAGAAGACTGCTATCACTTCTCCAAACTTCTGTGCAGATGCAGGGGACAATCCAATACCAAGGAACTCTTGGACACTTACTGGATCAGTCAGCATCGTCCTCAGATGTGACGACAACGCCAGCACTGCCAAGCAGTTAAAGAGCACCCCGTTGATGACGGAGTACCAAAAGTCTTTGGAAGGCAGCAACATGACAAAAGTCACTACGAAGTCTGCATAGACCACCAGGAGCCAGGTCATGATGGCACAGACCATGCCACAGCCATCCCGGATGAACCAGACCCTCTCGGCCATGTCAGCCTCCGAGGAGGAGGAGGAGGAGTCGTAGCTGTCATTGTCCAGGAGCGGGTGGTGCTCGACATCGCGGAAACGGTGCCCTGATGACTGCATGGTTTGCTGGCCTCGCCCTGCAGGGAGAACACACCACCATCATCATCATCATCATCATTATTAATTATTAATGAGGAAACTCAGTACAGGCAGCTCTGGGTTTTTGTTTCTGGGAGATAAAGCATGGCCAGGTTCAAAACAGAACTGAGGTTCTTTTTGATCGACACCTGAACGATTCAAGAAGAACATGAAAGAAGGGGAGAAAAACCTCTGAGTTTTAAGATTTTGTTTTTAAGATTTACTTTTTGTTTCTTATTATTGTACTCTAATGTCTTTGGTAATAAATTCAGCTGATTTCCCCAGGTCAAGTCTGTGATGGTAATTGCTGAGTGATTTCTCCTGCCCTTAACTCAACTCACAAAAACCTTTTTTTTATATTTTGTCTCCCATTTCTAGCTGGGGGGGGAACACACTATCATCATCATCATCATCATTATTAATTATTAATGAGGAAACTCAGTACAGGCAGCTCTGGGTTTTTGTTTCTGGGAGATAAAGCATGGCCAGGTTCAAAATAGAACTGAGGTTCTTTTTGATCGACACCTGAATGATTCTACATCAAGAACACGAAAGAAGGGGAGAAAACTTCTGAGTTTTAAGATTTTGTTTTTAAGATTTAGCTTTTGTTTATTATTCTACTCTAATGTCATTGGTAATAAATTCAGCTGATTTCCCCAGGTCAAGCCTGTGATGGCAATTGCTGAGTGATCTCTCCTGCCCTTATCTCAACTCACAAAAGCCTTTTTTAAATATTGTCTCTCCCATTTCTAGCTGGGGGGGGGAACACACCACCACCACCATCATCATCATCATTATTATTATTAATTATTAATGAGGAAACTCAGTACAGGGAGCTCTGGGTTTTTGTTTCTGGGAGATAAAACATGTCCAGGTTCAAAATAAAACTGTGATTCTTTTTGATCGACACCTCAACGATTCTATGACTACATCAAGAAGAACATGATAGAAGGGAAGAAAACCTCGGAGTTTTAACATTTTGTTTTTTAGTTTCTTATTATTCTACTCTAATGCTATTGGTAATAAATAAAGCTGATTTCCCCAGGTCAAGCCTGTGATGGTAATTGCTGAATGATCTCTCCTGCCCTTAACTCACAAAAACCATTTTTTATATTTTCTCTCCCATTTCTAGCTGGGGAGGGAACACACCACCGCCACCATCATCATCATCATTATTATTAATTATTAATGAGGAAACTCAGTACAGGCAGCTCTAGGTTTTTGTTTCTGGGAGATAAAGCATGGCCAGGTTCAAAATAGAACTGCGATTCTTTCTGATCGACACCTGAACGATTCTGTGACTACATCAAGAAGAACATGAAAGAAGGGGAGAAAACAACTAAGATTTTGTTTTCAAGATTTAGTTTTTGTTTCTTATTATTCTACTCTAATGTCATTGGTAATAAATAAAGCTGATTTCCCCAGGCCAAGCCTGTGATGGTAATTGCTGAGTGATCTCTCCTGCCCTTACCTCAACTCACAAGCTTTTTTAAAATATTTTCTCTCCCCTTTCCAGCTGAAGGAAGTCCCAGACCAGCTCTGGTGGGTGCCCAGCCAGGGTTAACTCACCACAAACACACAACTTCAATGCCTGACAAAGGGATTTTAGACTGGTTTCATTTCCATCACGCTGTGCTCATAAACCACTCCTCCTCTTCTGTTAAAAACTCCACTTCTCTCTTTTATCTCACACTAAAATGGCAAAGTCTTCATTAAATTACAGCTCATGTCTCTCTAAAAACAGCAAATTACGGCACCAGACTGTTGACTCTTCATTCTGCTCCAGCAAGTGAGGGAAGAGCAGAAAGAAAACCAAGATGGAAATAAAGCTGTTCTAATAACTCAGTGAGTTAGAAAGCAGCTGAATTTGTTGACAAAAATGCTTTTGTTTTGGAAAAACCACAAGCCTGTTACACAGATATATTGGATAACTTTTAAAATGGTCTCAGATCAGCCCAAACTTAAGGGAAACAAATGCTTGTGGTTAAATTAACATAGCAACGGATTACATGAATCAGATTTTCAAAGAACACATTAATTAATTTAATTCCATTAAAACTCTTTTAGGGCTTTGTTGTCCTTCCAACGGGGAGCAAAACCCAGACTTGAAGCCTTAAGAGTTCTCCTGAAAACAGAATTATTTTCTCTCCCAAGGAAAGATATGGAATGGCAGAACTGAAGTGCTATCAACAAACAGGAGGCAAATTAAAGCTTAAAACATCAGGCCTCAAGAATATCCTGCTGCTTTAAAAGTATGCTGTGTTCTAAAAATCCTATTGATTCCTGCTATTAAAGGCCATGTCTGAGAGAAACCTGAAAGCATTTCTATTGATTTATGACAGGCACACAGAGGTCTCCCCTTTTTCCCCCTAATTAATGGCAGCCTAGATATGACTGTAGGGATTATGGCACTGCAGTTTCCATCCCAAGACCCTGAACATGGGATCACTTTGCTCCTCTAGAAATGGTCCAAGTGACCATTACCAGGTGAAGAGAGTGGCACTGAGGTGGTTTTAGATGAAGCTATGTTTGTCTAAACCTTTTAAAAACTCTCTATCAGGAATCAGACAAAGGTCTCCTGCCCAGGAAATCCTTCTGATCCTTAAGCTTTGATGTTACAACCAGGCAGGAGCAATCCAAGAAACTTGGAACGAAAATAAATACATGCAGATGCAGCAGAGAGAAGTGAGAGCAACTGCAAAAACAGCTGGGAAGCTCCCAGGACACTGTGAGGTGTCTGAAGGACACATTCTCTGCTTGTGGGAACAGAACAAACTGAAATTCAGCTCTGCTGCTTGGATCTGTTACAATTCCTAGGAGTTAAACTGTGCTTTCTGTCCACACATTGGGGTTTTTTTTGGACAAAAGTCCTTTCTCTCACCACAACAGCTGCTAAGCCAAGGATGAAATTTTCACACTCTAGAAAATCACCTTAGGAAAGAATGAACTTCACCTCCTTTAAAAGTAATTCAGGCTTATAAAACCCTCTTTTCACGCACTTTAAATTATCCTAATCTTTCTAAATGTTCAGAGTTAAATCCACAATCTGTGCCAATTAAGCCCAACAGCACTTTGGGACATCACCAGCCCTTGTGGTCAAGAATATTCTAGTTTCATAAAACTTCATCATTAGCAGCTGGAACATGCAGATAACCATGGAAATCAGTTATTACTCCATCAAAAAAGGGCTTAGAAAACTTTTAAGGAGTGTCTTGAGTATGGAATTGCACAGAATTAATGTGTTCATTTTGTTTAAATGTCTTAAAACCAAAAAAAGAAATCGGTGAAAATTTCACAATGAAAGAAATCTAAACCAAAACAAATACCTCAAAAACGTTTTGGACGTTATTCTGACATCCTGTCCTGCCTTTGGGCTATCCCAGGCTATTCACATAGTCATGTCTGATGTGACCTGCAAAGAAATCACCAACAAACTGATTAGCAAAGCTGCATCACTAAATACCGTTAAATACAAATAATAAACATCAATAGTAGCACTTTGACACATGCTGCATGCAGCTACAATGAAAAAGTTTGTATTTTATTTAGAAAAGCAGGTACTTGAAAGCTTGACATTTTTAGCTGTTAACTTTTGGAAATCACCACATGGCACTTGCAGAACAGAACCTTGCATTGCATTTCTATTTGGGGAAGAGAACAGAAGAGGTGTGGGCCTGAGTTGCTGTCTGATTAAAGCTGCCTAAAGAAGCCCTGAGGGTTTTCTTCTTCATCAGTTTATTTGAAGTAAATTTTGTGACATGGAAATCACTCTTATTTGCAGAGATAAATTAATATATTTTGAGAGTAACGTAAGGATTCTGATATTTAAGAGCTACAGCAAATACAAAATCACTTTCTTGAAAAGGAAAGCTTCTGAAAGCAGCTTGTTAGAAATAGATACTCCAAATACGACATTACTGGTGGAGTTCTGCAGGATACATTTTCAAAGTTTCCCAGTTCAAGGCGAATTGAAAAGGAGAAATCTCTTATTTAAACAAACTCAAACATTCTACAGCAAGATTAAAAGGTAATGCAAATGTTTATTATGCACGTATCAGAATTGTTGAATAGATTGGGTTGGAAGGGACCTTTGTCACCCAGTGCCATGGGCAGGGACACCTCCCACTATCCTAAGTTGTTCCAGCCCCCATCCAACCTGAGCTTGGACATTTCCAGGGATGAGGCATCCACAGATTCTCTGTGTCAGGGCTTCACCACCCTCATAGTAAAAAACTTCTCATCTCAAATCCCAACTGACCCTCTTTGAGCTCAAAACCATCCCCCCTCATCTTCTGCATCACTGCAGGAAGCTGTGATTGCTTTGTGGTTTGCTTTACAAATAAGCTTTCAGACTTCTCTCAAACTTCACAATATTGTGAAATCCACAGCCATTAAGCTGTCACTGACGTGGCATTTGGTGGCAGCTGAGCAGAGACACAGGAGCAGACAGGCTGAGTGTCACACATTAATGTGCAGTGTCACCCACCCGTTTGGAGCTGGGGATGACAGGAACAGAACACGACACACTCAGCCTCTGCAGGTGAAATATTCCACTCCGAGCCATCAGCTGCAATTGCTCACGGAGAGTTCATTGATGAGACAGGGACGTGATTTGTTCAGTCAGCCCCTAATCCCAGCTGCAATCCTGTGCACAATCTGTGTCTGCAACAGCCTCACCAGTTACTGGGATGGGTTTATCACAGCCTCACCAGTTACTGGGATGGGTTTATCACAGCCTCACCAGTTACTGGGATGGGTTTATCACAGCCTCACCAGTCACTGGGATGGGTTTATCACAGCCTCACCAGTCACTGGGATGGGTTTATCACAGCCTCACCAGTTACTGGGATGGGTTTATCCCAGCCTCACCAGTTACTGGGATGGGTTTATCACAGCCTCACCAGTTACTGGGATGGGTTTATCACAGCCTCACCAGTCACTGCTTTATGTGCAGGTGTCCCCTCAGATCAGCTTTGCAGCAATAATGGATTTAGGCATCCTCAGCTGATTTCCCCTGTCCTTCTCCTCCCCAGCTGCCCACAGCAGCGTCCCCACCTCGGTCCCTCCGAGGGTAGGGGATCAATGTTTGAAGCTCTCCCTTTATGAAGAGCTCAGCATCCCCACCGAGATGCTCACAGCTTCCCTCTGCTCTTCATTTATTCACTTCAATGCCTGTCCTAACCAAATCTACTCTTTATTGCATGCTTAGAGTACAAAAGGACAGAGCACTACACTTCAACCTCCAATACACCGAGTTTTTAATTTGACCTTTTACAAATCTTTATCCAGCACCAGAAGATAACACCAAATTATTCAATGCTTCACTCTCAACGTTTTGTTTGCACATGTGGTTATATTAAACCTGACCCAACCCTGTTCCACTCTTAGGTGTTATTTGAAATTCTCAGGTTGGGAATGTCTCATGTGACCTGCACCTCACTGGTACTGAAACTCAGGTTTAAAATGCAGAAACACTATTGGAAAAAAACAAACCAAACAACTTTTGAAGAAGTCACATTATAAATTCACGACCACCAGAAAGATGGCCTTGTAAAATAACCAGTTTTAGTGGAAGAAGTTGATCACCTAATTACTTATGTCTTTTTGCAAACTGAAAGAGAAGAAATTTAGTTTAGATATACAGGATGAATTGTTCCCTGTGAGGGTGGGGAAGCCCTGGCACAGGGTGCCCAGAGAAGCTGTGGCTGCCCCTGGATCCCTGGAATTGTTCAACGCCAGGTTGGATGGAGCTCTGAGCAATCCCATCCAGCTGAAGATGTTGCCTCAGAGGGTGGGAATAAGATGATCTCTAAAGTCCCTTCCAACCCAAACCATTTCTATGATTTATGCCAGTAGCATCTTTATAAACACCCTCAAAACCCAGAAATGAGAATTCACGGTAAAAGAAGTTACTAAAAAAGCAAGAAAACACCCCTGTGCATATATTCAGAACACATATTTACACAAAGTATTGCAGAGCTTTGCTATCAGACCCAGAACAGATGTGTGATAAGAAATCACTCTTCCATAAGCACAAAGTAACACCAGAGATGTTCAGCAGGATATCTTTTCAATAACACGTCTTTCACTCAGAGATGTGAAAGTCAAAGAAAATGCATTACACAAGACTTTGCTGCCCAGCAAAGCACCAAACACTATCTGATCACCAAGAGTTCACTGGGGGACAGCAGCAAGGACAGAACACTCCTGGACTGAACAACCTTCACCTGAGAAGGACACGAACACGATCTACGGCTGGGCTTTGATTTCTGCCTCTTCTGGAGCAGGGCCACAGGCTCAAATTCAGATCAGACTCCACAAAGCTGCAGGCTTACACCAATACCAACATTGGTATGTGAAAGCTGAATGTTTTACCTCTTTGCCAGCAGCAACTGCATGAACCACATCCTACTTAAGAGAGTAATTATTTTATTTGTAATTTTTGCATTCATCAGTGCATGATCTATCCTCACACTCAGTTGAAGAGAGCTCAGGTATCACATGCAGTGATTGCTCTGTGATATCGAGCTGGCAAGCACATTTTAATGTCAGCTCTTATATCCATATCCACATCCATGTGATTCTTCCTTCCAGGTTCCAAAAAATAATGCTATTGCTCAAACTATTCTCAGCAGCACCTTCCAATATTCATTAGAGGAATGTTCAAGCATTTGTTTCAATTGTTCCTCATATCAGACACATAAATCCTCACATTTTCTCTATGTTCTTCATCTTCAGCCTTTCAACCGCTGCAGAATTCCAGCAATCTACTTTCCTTAAGAGTTCTCTGTCCTCATAAAAGGCATAAAAAAAGAAAACCATCAGATATGTATGATACAAAATATACTATGCCAAAGGAAAACCAAGGAGCTTTAGAGAGATAAAAGTATTACCAATTCCTTTCAGCCACAAAGAGCTCTCAGCTATTTAACTCTAATCTCAAACCGCTAAAATTTCGCATCAGTTTCATCTCCTAATGAACCAGCACGGCTCCTTTTTATCTGTAAATTTTCAAAGTCGGAGAGCATTCACTTCAAAAGAGCTAATTTAAGTCTGTTAATGTGAACAGTCACGGCGACTTCAACCTAATTATGTCTCCAGCAAAGCAAACAGTTACATCACTGTAATTCTGCATCCTGATACCATCACACGAGGGGGATATTCAGTAGAAAAAGCAGCCAGTGATTTCCCAATCCTTTTTTTTTTTTTTTATGGCACAGATCACACACACACCCACACACAAACACACGCACCCACCCTCTCATTTGAGAGCTATTTGCATTCCCACTTCCTGCAAGCGCTGCTCTTCCCCTCCTGGAAATGAGGAACACAAGAACCACGTAAATCGGGGAAACTCCCCGGAGCAATCGCCAGGGCACGGCGGGGAAGGGGGGAGCGGGACGGGAGCTGCTCGCTGCCCTCCCACCTCCCACGGGGGCAGCTCGGACCCCTCAGCCCCCGCCATCGGCACCTCCGAGCTTCTTCCCATACACGCTGACGGGTGATGTTTGATTTTCCTGGGGGTGCAAACAACGCGGAAAGCAGCGACAGGAGACGCAGAAACACCCACAGCCGCCCAGCCCTCAGGCGGCTCATCCCCGCTAACCTTCCCCGCTCGCCCTCCCCGGGGCCACCGCGCTCCTTCCCGCGGGGAGGGACCGCGAGCGGCTTTACCTCAGCAGCAGCGGCGGCGGCGGCGGCGGCCCCGCTGCCCGTGGCGCGGTGGGGCGGTGGGGCCGGGCCGCTGCAGCTCCGCGCCCG
>VZTZ01042036.1:216445-248831 GCA_013400955.1 Drymodes brunneopygia | reverse complement strand
AGCACATATTTCTTATTCAGGACTGGGGTTTCTTTTTGTGAATATTTTAGTTCATTTTAGGAATTTCTGGGAAGTGTCCTAGCAAACACTTGGGACAGGACAATATGAAAAATATAAACTTCTTTGTAGTTTCCCGTGCATGTTGGTTACATTTAGTGCACGTACTTGCATTAAAAAAAAGAAAATATTTTAAGTAATTTTTTGCCTCAGATTTCTATTTAGACTGAATGCAAGAGACAGGCTTTATAGCCAGGCAATCATAGGCACAGTCTTGCAGCCCTAGGGAATTTGGGTAGGGGGAACTATCACAATCCCCAGAAGGGATGTTCCCTTATGCTTGTTTGTTTAACGATGCTGCATGTTGGCCACTTGAATTCTATGGTTCCCTTAAGGAGCTGCTGCTGCCTTGGGTGCCCTTCTGTGAACAAACTTTGGCAGAATGATAGGCTGGAGAGAATTTCAACAGGCTGTTGGACTGCAAGTCCTGTTAAAAGTCACTTTGTCACTGAAATGTCTCTCCCCTCACATTGGGTGAGACTTTCAGCAGCTGCATTTGGCCTTTTCACCCTTGTCTGCAAAGACATAAATACCTTGGTGTGCTTTCACATTAGCTCGGACATGTCAGAGGCTGTCTGCGGAGCTGAGAGCCTCTCTATTTTAAAAAAGGCACAGCAAACCCTAAATGTTATAATGGATGTAGTTAAAATTAGAAATAGATCCAAGTGGAAATGTGGGGAATGAGTCCAAGTTGAAATAAAGGCTGAACCCATATTCTCACCCTGCTTGCATCTGCAGCTCTGAAAAGAGAGCCTGGGGTGTGTTTGAAATACACACAGCAGGTTTGGGGCAAGTCCATCCTGAACTGCAGGTAGTAATGGTCCCCACAGGGCAAAATGCAGACTTACAACTGAGATATATTTTAAGCCTTCTGAAGTGCAAGTAGCTTGGTTTCAGAAAAAGAAGGGTGCAGTGCATTCGATGTCAGGGCCATCAGTTTGAGATTAAAAAAAGAGGACTCCATGCCCTCCTGCATGGATATAAAGATGTGGCCTCCAACTCTATACCTCAGCCCTTGTTCTCACCTGGCTGTGACCCAGCAGGGTGTTTGCAGCAGATTTAGAGCTATGCAGACTTCATCCAACATCACTGCACTTCCCACAAGCTCAGCATCCCTAGGGGCCTGTAAGGGCAGCCACATGCCCTTTCCTAAACTGCTTCCAAAGTACATTTTTAACAAAGCTGCAGCAAGGGTTTTTTTGGTTTCTTTTTTCTTTCCCTTCTCTTCAATCCTGCTATGCCTGATGAACAAGACTGAGAAATCCGGGTCAAACTCACTGTTAATTTATAGAGTTCAGGAGAGTGAGAACACTTCTTGTCTAAGCTGCAACCTGTGGGCTTCAGGGAGTTCAGCAGCTGAGCTCCCCAGGAAGCTCTCTGAGCAGGGGGTGCTCACTGCCAGTGCCTGGGCAAGCTGAGGGGCATCCCTGCTGCTCTGCAGAGCATCCTCCACCTGCCGCTGCTGCCTGGGCAGTGCTGGTCTCTGGAGAGCGAAGTGATGCCCACAATCAACTCTTTCCATCCTGTCTGGTCTCCATGCAAGCAAGCACTTGGATAACAGGACTGCTCTGTGTTTTCAGAGGGACGTGAGGAATGTGAGGCCTCAAAAGGCAGAGGACGGGCTCAGAGCTCACTGCTGAGGTGTGTTTGTTTGGGTTTGACAAATTTAGGTTTTCCTTTGCAAGCCCAAACCTTCCTTTTGAAAGTCTTTGAATTCCAGCTTTGAATTCCAGCTGCCTCAATTTCAGGCAGGCAGATTTTGAATCAGATCCCTGTGGTTTTGGTTTAGGGTTATATCCACAACTGAAAGGGGCCTTCATTTAGCCAGTTCCTCTTGGGAAGAGGGCCAAAAGATTGAGGTTTCTGCCATCTTGAGCACAACCTTCATAAGAAATGCTCCTGAAGTTTCTCTGCTGTCAAACTCAAGCCCTTCATGCTGCTTCAGCATGCCACCTCAGCTTAAAATTCAAGTAGAACAGGTCACAGCCTGAATCCTTGAACTTTTGTGGGTATTGGGCAGGCATGGATTATAGCAAACTGTGTTCACCCTATGCTTTGCTTCCTCATCACTAGTTGAGATTTGAAACCGCCACAGTTCTCATTCCTTCCTGCTGTTCCAGCCTCGGAGATTTTGATTAGGAAAAGAAATAGAAATGCCAGAAAAATGAGTGGAGAGAAGAGGAAACTGCCAAAACCAAGCTGCCTTGGGACATGTTCTAACTGAAGTGGTACAAGGGAAGAAAAGCTGGGGCCCTGTTGTGTTCATATTTTGGTCTCACACATGCTCAGTAGAAATGAGGATGTGCCATAGGGAGAGGAACACATGCTTTCATCTCACCCATGATTTGTCCTGATAAAGGAGCAAACTGTGCCATGCAAGGCTGTGAAGTCCAGCTCTGTGTCTGTGTGATAGCACCTGCCCTAGTGACCACAGTGGGAACTGACTGAGGGACTCCAGAGCTAAAAGCTGTGTGCTTCCAGAGCTGCAATGAGGCTCTGGGGTGCTCAGTGGAAATCAAGATCTTGCCAGAGAGTACCACAGAAAGGTGCTGAGTGAAGGCTATGAACACCTTGGGATTGGCACAGGACAGGGGTGGGAAAGTGCCACTGGTGATGCATGACAGTATAATCTCTGTAGCTCTCTGCACCCAAAATTTAGGAGCTGTTTCTTCAGATTGTGTTGCTTAGAGGAAAAAAAAAAAGACAAGATAAATCTCCTGGGGTTCATTGCTGGATATATTATTCCATAGCAGCAGCCCTTGAGTTTGAAATGCATTCCCAAGGCTTCCTTCCCCTGACGAACAGCAACATCCTCTAGTGCAGGAGTGCCTCAGAGAGAGGAATATTTTCCCAAAAGGCTCTTCTGGCCATTGGCTCTCATAATATAGCAAAGAGTAGCTGCAGCAGCCCAGAAGCAACTGCAAACCATTTTAGGTCCTGTCATCACTCGTTCTGTCTCCTCTTCCAGCTGGTAGCTCTTGTCACATCTTTCTTTCCTTGTTCCAGGGGAGTCTCCTGGTGTTGATAACTATTCCTTATTGCTTCTAATTATTAAATCAGTCCAAGCATTTTCTACCCTTTCTCCTGTGTGTGACAGGGGTGGGTTGCTGCTTTTTCTCTAGATTCAAGAAGAGCGCTCCTCAGGAGGACAAGTGGAAGAAATATCTACTTTTAGCAGTGTTGATGCTGACCACAAAATCCCTGCTGTGCTTGTTTTGAGAAACCTGCACTGAGATGCATTTTGGTGTGGACCTGGAGTGGCTTTCTCTCCCATGTTTCCAAACTTTACCTGCCTGCGGGTCACAAACCACTTTGTGGTCTTTGGATTGGCTGCAGGCTGAGAGAGATGGAAGAGGGGAAGAAAGAGGATTGCCTTGCCTTTGGACTGCACATTTGTTATTGCTTCATTTTAATTGTTCCTAGTAATTCTAAACTGCAAGCTGCTCTGTGCATCTGGGGATGTATGACTGTACAAAAGCTTTTTTTTTCCATTTGAAGTATTTTTTCTTTCATTCATTCTTCAACTTCTTTTCTTTTTCTTGAATCTTCACTGTTTTTTTTAATCTTTGCAAAGAAACATTAACTTCCTTTTTCTTCTAAGTCATAATTTATTTGTTATTTTATTGGGGAGCACAGGAAAGGGTAATTATTACTACATTTCACATTATATAGGGATCCTGCTCTGTCACAGCTACTGGCCACATGACCAGCCTTTCTTTGGGGAAACCCAAAGTGCTTGGTTTCACTGTGCAATTCTGTACTCATCTAAAACCTGCTCTTGTGCCATTATGGAGTCTTGTGAAAAGGTCATTTATTTATGAATTAGGTGTAGATGTTTCACAGAATTTTAAAAATAATGAAGGTCCTAACTTTGAGGTATAGAAATAAACAGGGTTTTTTTTTCTAATGGGACAATTTCAGAGGTAATTATTTTAATGGGTAGCATGTTTCAATGTTTTAAGAGTTTGAACAAAGCAGAAAAACAGCATTAAATTTTGAACCCCTCTTTAAATAAAAATGTGGTGGTTTTAGTTTAAGAAGGGATACAGCCTTTGTGTTGTGACACTGGCTCTATGCTCACAAGGCTAAAAATCTGCTAAGGGACTTGCACAGAGAAAGTTACTGGAATATGAGGGTTATGGAGATATGGAGAATACGGACATATGTGGATTTTTACATCTTCACATACCCCTCTGACCTCTTCTGAAGCTCCTAGAGAAGTGTGTGGGGCTGCACATTCCCATGATCATCTAGCTGGGTTGCCAAACTGCACCAAAGGAACGCAAGTCTCCAGGTGTTCGCACGGCTTCTTCTCCAACCCTGTTCTTGCCCCTCTGTTCTGACACAACACTTGGAAAGTCCAAGAGATGAGGCTGAGGACTGTCCAACTCCGTCCCCCCAGGACACGATGGGCAGCCTGGCCATGCATTCAGATGTGGAGTCATGCAGGAGCAGCAGCAGCACAGTGCAAGGAGCACATCACAGCAGCACAGTGCAAGGCTGTGGCAGGCAGGAACTCCTTCAACTGCCATAGACAAAATATTTGCCTGCTTTAGTCCTTGAATGAATCAGCCTCGATGTCTGTCAAACTGCACTGCCTATTTGCCAGTGGGCAGTTGTTTCTCCTTGGCTGATGGACAGACAAATGCCTGTGGGTAGGCAGATATGTGACATCCTGGATACCAGAGTAATTTTTTCCCTTTTCCAAGAAATGAGGGGGAAATCAATTCTCTTTGACTGAGAGTAATAAACCACTTGTTGAATGCAGGTCTCCAGTCCTGAATTACAAATGGCTCTGCTGCCATTATCAAACTTGCTTTGTTTTTTCCTTCAGGGCAAAACCATAAGAATATTCAAGAAAATGTAAAATGAGAGGAAAATCTTGGGGTTATTTTTTTTTCTCATTAGATGCACAGCTCTTGCTTACTTACATTATAGACCAAAATCAATTGTGGGATCAGACTGGGGTGTTGAGGGGTGGTATAGAAGACATATCAAGGTGGAGGAGGGGGAGAAATGGGTGGATTTACCTTAAATGTAAAATTTGCTGTTAAACTAATAAAATAATACAATACATCTGGGTTGATTTTCTCCTTGGTGATAGAGGGCAGGTCTAACAGTTAAGCCTTGGTCATGGCTGACTTGGACATACTTTAAACTCAGTGATAGGGTTCTCATATCTCTTTCTCTTTTTCTAAAACAATGACAAGAGGAAGGCATTTATTACCAGGAAAGCTGCACCCCTAGGCAAGAAATAGTCATCTTTGATTTAACTTTACAGTGAAGTTGCTGAATTAAATGTAGTTTTGTTTTTATCTGTTTGCATGGAAGGCTTCCAGATAAAACAACTGTTTTAGTGACCTGTGCACTTGTATCATGTTAATTAGGTTTGAAAACTCATACATTGTTTTTATAAGGCTATTACATTGTCTGTAATTAAATTAAGCAAAAAATAAGGATGCATGGAATAATATTTATTATTAATACCAGACTCAAAAAGCTTACAACATGTGAATTGAAGGTAAAGGCCTTGAAGACAGCCTGAACTTCAAAGTAACTTCAAATAGTCTAGTTTTTCAGCAAGTCATTACTACATGTATTTAAAGAAAGCAGATAGAGTGAGAACTAGCCCACTGAACACCCTGGCTTCTGGTCCCATATGAAACTGTGCAGTTTCTGGGATCATTACTGCCTAAAGTACTGCCTAAATGGGAATGAAGCTTTAACTTCAGTTACATGGATAGGGGTGTAATCTTGTGCTGTGTTGTTTGATCATGGGACAAGGTCTGGGAAGCTGCTTGCAGATTTTTTTTCATACAGTCTCTGTGAATTTTTCTCTTTTATCCACTTGCTTCCTGAACTTGGGTTAACTTTTGGCACTTATTTACTTGCACCTTTACGAAGTACAATTTCCTTTAGTTTACTTTGAATCTGGAACCTGCTTCTTTCCTCTCTTGGCCTGCATCTCTAGGCAATACATGCTGCTCATGGTGAAAATCATCTTAGTGTGTGTCCTGTCCTGCAAAGACAGGCTGGCAAGAGGCAAGCCTGTGTCAGTCCATTTCCTAGCCTCTGCCAAGTGGTGAGGGCAAAATTTTGCCTTCAAAATATGTTTAAAGTAAGTAGACCACAGAGATGAGAGCCAGTCTAGTTAACATTCTGTCTGGGAGCAGATGTCCTGTATTGGTCTTGATGTGCTGGGAAGCCACCAGACTCCAGCTGCAGCATAGCCCAGCTGGACTATCCCACATGGCCAGGCTCTGACACCAGCAGCAGGGTGGCCAGTGGCTCGTATTTCATGAGGTTTCATAAGACAAGCTCTGCCCCTGGGAAGGCAGACCCCTGGCAGCAATCTGAGCTGGCACTGCCTGGCAGAGCAGCTCTGTGGGAAAGGATCTGTAGGGATGGTGGGCAGTGAGTTGGGCACAGACCCACTGAGAACACGGAACAGGGCTTGTTCAGCCAGAAGACAACTTCAGGGGACCACACAGCAACCCCTGGTACCTACAGGGAGGTCATGGAGAAGATGAAGGCAGGCTGTGCTCAGCACTGCAGGGTGGGAGGACAAGAGGAGACAGTGTACATTGAAACCAGAGGGGCTCAGACTGGGTGCAGGGAAGAACTTTGTTCCTGTGAGGACAGTAAGTGGTGGGACAGGTTGCTTGAAGGATCTGTGCAGCCTTCATCCTCAGAGGTTCTCCAGACCTGTCTTGGCAAAGCCCTGAGCAAACTGTTCTGGCTTCATGACTTTGCCTAGGGCATTGTAGGAGACTCCTTCTGGGGGCGCTGCCTGCCTGAAATGCCCTATATTCCTATGAAATATTTCTTGTGATTGAGGATGTTTACATTATCTTTCATATATAGATTTTTCTAGTGTCTAATAAGGCAACTTTTCTTGCAGTGTGGAAAATACTAGAGTTTGTGTTCTTCAGGTTGCCTGTTTGCATGAAACACAGAAAAGTAGTGTTTTAGAGACCTCTAACCTCTGTCGAGTGCTAAGGGGATCAAAAGCTCCAAGGCAGGGACAAGCAAACAGACACAAATAAACACAGGAACAGTATGACTGCACAAGTCTCATTTCTTAGGCTAATTTTGAAATTGGTTAAAATCTAAATATGGACAAAGACTTGAGTGAAATGTAATAATTGCTAAACCAGTTCACCTGGCAAAGTAAAGATAATTAAAATAGGTAGCCCTTCCATGAAAAGAAATTCATGACAGCTAATTGTGGCTGAGGTATGCTACAGTACAAGCAGACTTTGCATGCCTTGTAAGCAGCAC
This sequence comes from Drymodes brunneopygia, assembly GCA_013400955.1. Classification (NCBI taxonomy): domain Eukaryota; kingdom Metazoa; phylum Chordata; class Aves; order Passeriformes; family Petroicidae; genus Drymodes; species Drymodes brunneopygia. The sequence goes on along the minus strand of VZTZ01042036.1, from coordinate 241,493 downwards.
ATTCTGAACTGGCTTGAATGCATGCACATCAATCAACCAGAATTAATCTCATGGTAAACATATACTGTGTAACAGCAAAACCTACCATTTGGATCCTCTAAAGTTTAATTAAAAACCTGTGAGAGATCTTTGAACATGAAATGAGATTGATTATCAAACGTTGTCATGGCTATAGCAATAATACTTGTAATCTTGGTCTGGTCTGTGTCCTTTAATGTGTGTGTGTCTTGTAACGGTGCAAGTCTGGAGGCTCCTACATTTGTTATTTTATGGCTACTTTTGACTGGGTCTTGCATCAGTGTCTTCGCTGCTGGAGCCCAGGCCCTTTGTGGGAGTATATTGGCTGAACTATATTACTTTGCATGCTTACAACAGAATTCGTTTAGATATGTTGAGCAGCTGCATTTTAAAGCCTCTCAAGACAATAGCTGTCTCATAATGCTACTGTTTAAGGCAGATTTGTCTACCAGGGATAGAGGTTCCTCATAAAGAGAGGTGTCTCTTACCTTAACTCTGAGAGCCTTTGCTATCTCAACCAGGTTCTTCTCTCCAGTTGTTCTGCACAATCCCTTCTTTCTGCCTGAGCTGCCAGTGCCTGGCTCCAAATCCCACTGCCCAATGCTGTCTTTCTGTGCCCCATGGCCCTGGGTCCCCTCCAGCAGGACCACCTGCACTGCTCCCAGAACCTCTCTCATTTAGCTGAGTGGCCAAAGCTCTTTCAGTGGTGACCCCCATGCCCTGCTCAGATTCATGGTTTTAGGAAGTTGTTGTCATCCCCTCCCCTGTTGCCTTTGTCTAAGGATGAGACCCCATCAGGAGAAGGAACCAGGACTCACCCCCACTTCACTCCCATCTCACAGAATGAATAAGCTTTAGTTGCAAGATGGCAGTAGATAGAAGATGGGTGCCTGTGGGCTTGTATCCATGTCCACAGAAAGAACAAAACTATTTCAATAAAATTCTTTAAATTCACTTCCTGACACTGTTGAAGTTGTGCTTTGAAAGGTTGCTGAATAAAACAATCAGTGGCCTGACTTGGGACACATGATGGCTCTTTGGAAATTGTTTTGGTGTAAGGATGGCACTTAAACAAAGCTTTCTTTTTTTCTTCTGGGCATCAACTTCTGGCAGAAGGAGATGAAAACAGCTTCTCACACCACACCGCCCATTTACATTTTCCATATGCTGGATTGTAAGATTACAGGGTTTTAGATTCTGAGTTTGCATGTTGTATTTTACATAATAATGAGTTTCTGTCTGAGGCTGAGTTGATACATGAGAAAGCAGAACCACCACCACCCAGAAAGCGAGGAAGAACAACACACATTTTGGAAAGGAGCTCTCACTGAGCTCTTCGTACTTTTTCCAGAAAGGATATTCAGTTTCTGTTTTCTGCCATGCAGATGGTATCTGCTTTTGAGCTCCTTGGAAGGAATTTGTCTTCCTACTTGGTGGCTCTGTTTCCAGTAGCTTGCTACTAAAGACCTTCCGAAATTATATAAACCAGATTTTTCTTCATAAATTAACTGCCCTGTTACAAACCATTTCCCCAATGAATTTTTATTTCAGTCCTTGACTCTGACACTTTTGCACCTCCTTGTCATCATAGAGTGGCCTTTTACAGCCTGTTTTAATTGTAGAAACATCACTCCAGGAAAAGGTAATTCTTGGGTAATGCTGTGCTTTTAATTATTTGTTTCCCTATTGCAAGGAGTCTCTCTCTGTAAAAGGGGATGCACATGTCTGTGTAGCAGGGATGTTACTCAGAGGCTGGATTAGATGACTTCCTGAGGCCTCTTCCAAACCAAATATCTTGTGATCCTACATGCATTTTTAAAACATCTTCCTGATCTCCTTCTGAAAATGAACTCAGGGTTAGAATTTCTTCTGGTTCTTCCTATTTTACTTTTTTTTTTTACTAAGCACTGGGAGATGAGATGTCTACCAAAGTTTCACACAGCAGAGGGCCCTGCTGGACATTGCAGTACCCGGGGAAGCAATCCTTCAGCTTCTGTGCAGCACAGCAACATTCTGCAACCTTTTGCTTCCTCCATCTCTCCCTACTTTCTCTTCCAGTAAAATTGAAGTAACTGGGCTTTGCCACAATTGAGAGTCCTCTGCAGATAGATTGAGAAGCTGGAGTCCTTTCCTCAAAAGTCACTTAATTTCACAGACACTTCCATTTCTGAAGTTACCTGCCAGCATTAAACACTCTCTTGAACATGGTTTTGTTTAGTCTTGGCCCTAACCTCCTCTCATCACATGACTTCTCCTTTGCCTTGTGTAGTAGAGGCCTTCAAAGTTCATTGAGCAGGAAAAGTGAATCTAATAAGGAGGTGTTTTTTTCCCATTTTACACCTCAGACTCAGGATCAGTTGTGCTCAAGCAGCATTTTTGCTGCTTGTATATAGACTTTGTCAGTTGACCTACAAGTAGGACTTTCTTCAAAGTGTGTTCTCAAAGCAAAGAGAATTGCAAGCATTTACCATGCTTTTCATGCTAGAAATCACCTAAGATTTATATCTATGGTGAATTAATGAAGATGGAGCACCTCTTAATAGCCATCTTCGACCTGAACTTAGAATAGGTATTTGTAGATGCAGCTTGCACAGTTTCCTGGTCACTTGGAGTGACTGGAAAAGTCCAAATATCCTCAATAAAACTGATTTCACCAATTCCTGTCATTAGTAAAAGAGGATAATAAGGGTACAGAATACCACGGGACATCTTATTGCTACACTGACTGAGAATGAGCACAGATCTGCTGCTACAAAGAGCTACAGTAAAACTTTGGAGACATGAAATATGTCTGAATTCTTCAGCTTGAGGACAGCTGTAATTATAATGAGCTTGCAGAAATCAGGCTGCAAGAGTACCCTGTTCTCTCCCCCTGCCTGGGATTAGCCATAAATGACTCATAGTGAGGCGTAACACTACCTTTTGATTGAGAGGAATGTCAGTTCTCCAGCTATATGATAAATCATTACATCTTTATTAGGGAATGGAGAATGAAAGAACCGGTCTTCCATTATATGTTTACTCAATTTGTGTCCAGCTGCTTTAGGAACACCCTCCTCTTATTTAGTATCTTTGCAAGCTTTGCTAAATCCATCTGTTCTAAAGCAGTATTGTGTTAAGCACAAAATAAAGAACCCAAAGCAGGCACCAGCTGCAGTTACCAACAAGCAGGCTATTGAAATCCACTTACTCTAGCTTACTAGACACTTATGAGAAAGAAAGACCATTCTAATATATTTAAGGCTAGAACAAGCTTGTGTCTCCTTGCCTAAGAGAAGCAGTTCTGATGTTCATAGCTGGTGGTCTGGACTGCAAGAAAAGGCAGGACAGGCCAGTAAAAGCTCCTTTGACTTCAATGGCAATATGGATTTGGCCTCATGCAAACAATGAGAGTATGTGAAACTAATTATCCACCCATTGAGATTTTCTCTCCACCTTCCCCCTTTCTAATTTCTAATGAATGTAGATAATTGCTGTGTTCCCACTGACACGCAGATTAGGCCTCTGGGATTAGGCTGTGTGATTGAGCAGCTAATACTAAGGGTAAACGCCTCTGGTGTTCCTGTTAAATGCATTCTTGCTAGTAAGTTAAATAATCATTCTACTAAAGCATTACTAAAAGATTTAAATACTTGTTTTGCAGACTTCTAGTAGAATTCTGTAGTTTCTGACATACTGTGACATGCTTCAGAATGTTTGTTTATATACAGTTTGATTTCTTTTGATGATTGTCAACTTAGGTTACTAAAAAAGGAGAGCATTTTGTACACAGAAGGGAAGGGGGTGGAGGAAAAGCAGTATATTAGAAACATGAGTAGGTGCCCTGGCTTGTCCATCAGTCTTGGCATCATTTTATTTATACATTTTCTAAAGGATTAGAAGTAATCAGTTCCAGAGGATGTGCTCTGGAGCATTGGCAGCGTCTGCTTTCTTGGCAATCATTGCAAATATTTTATGCAGTTTCATATTGTCTTGTGCAGTACCAAGCACTGGCGGTTTGACGTAAACAGTGTTAATGTTTTAACTTCTGTGGCAGCCACACTTCTCCCCCTGCAGAGCCCTGTGCTTTCCAAAGGCTTGCAGTTGGCAGGGCCCGTTTGGCGTGGTAGGAGCACTCACCTGGGGGTAGTACAGAACCCCATTTTCAGAGGCAAGGTTCTGCATGCCTCTGCCCTTTGCAGCAGCACACCAGAGACCTCAGAGCCCTTTGTTTGACCCCCCATCAGGATGAGGGCCTGGTGTGCAGGCAGCAGGATAGGGGCAGTCCCCTTGCAGGGTGTGCTCATCACACTCATTTTTACAGCTCTGCCTTACCAGTGAGAAATAGCAGAGCCCCACTTCCCAACTCATTTGTTTTAGCATTTACAGGTAAATAGCTTCGAAGGTATAGACCTTGCCATGCAGTTATGGATGCTTCAGACAGATGTCACCTCCTCTGGTCCTTCAAGGTTATGACCAGAAGCAAATTTAGGGACCACACTTTACTGATTCTCCATAAAGGACAGCTGAGTGCCTGCCCCCATCTGCTGAGGTGAAGGGTGCTGAGTTTTCCTGATGTCACTCTTCAATGAGATGCTTAGGAGAAGACTGGTAAGGCAGGGCGTTAATGCAATAACTAGAGCCCAGAAGCAGTGGAGAAGGTGGGAGAGGAACGTGACTTAGAGTCCCTCATACAAAAAATATAACATTAATAAAAGAAAGCTCTGTATTCCTGAAGAGTTAACTCTGTCCCATTGGCTGAAAGAACGAGGGCATGTTGGAATATCAGCAAGCGGATTTCAGAAAAGACTAGTAAAGTTCTGGCATTTCATAAAATCTAGGTAATATTGTGAAAAGAAACACAAGAAATAATTGTTTCTTAATACAGCACTTGCCTAAAGTAACATTGATGTTGATTGAAGTAATGTAATTTTCATATCTCAAATGTTGCAGGGGAGAGTATGTCTATTTCATTTATGTTTGCAGAAACTTAATCTACAGGAAAAGATTTTATAACAGAATTGGAGGTTAAATTTCATTTGCTGATTTAATAAAAGCTAACAGGATGGATTAGGGGATATTTCATTAATCTTTCTTTCCTTTCAGTGAAAAGGAAATTAAGTTCAATCTAGTTCAAACTTTGCTTCACTATTATACCATAGACTGCCAATGTCCATGTTCTCTCTGGCAAGTTAAAACCTAATTAGTCACAGAAAATTCTTCCCTGATCCTGTCACTGCGAGGCAGGAAAAGCCTGGGCTACAGACAAAGAATGCAGATGCACTCGATGCTTGGCTGTGGCTCTGTTAATGTCTGTGCTTTCCTACATAGCATGCAGTGACATAACTGAAAGAGGCATATTTTGTCCTTCATGTGATGAGATCAGATAGAAGCTGCCTTTTCAGAATGCAAAGAAAATCTTTTGACATTAAGTAGTGCAAAGAACATGCTGCTATTCATTGCTTTCCCGTTTCTGCCCATTCTTTAAAGCAGCAGGACTGGCTGCTTGGGTGCTGGGAGATGTTCAGCTGGCTCCAGCTGGGGGGAGCAGGGGCAGGAGGCTGTGTCTGGCTGCGGCTTGTCCAGCCCCCCGTCAGGTGTCACTTCCCAGCTGAGCTGCCAGGATGCCCAGGCTGCAGGGCCGGGGTGCTGTGGGAGCAGGAGCCGGCCCCTCTCACACCACTGCTGGCAGGGAGGGTCTAGCTGCTCCCGCTGTTCCTCGTGTCCAAGACCTGCTGGATGCACAAAATGCAACTTCATATTTCAACCTTTTATAATTTTGAAGAAGAGGGTCGACCGACAACATTAATTTAGAAGTAACATTTTATCTATCATTTCCCTTAACACTTATATAGAATTACACTTGTTCTTACTACTTTTTTGATTACACTTAATAAAAAGCAATAACTATTAAAAAATACCTGCATTTCTAATTCTAGTTCTGTTTCTAACAACTATTGTAGAATTATTCTGAGACTGAATTTGGCTCCCTCTGACATATATGTTGTCTCATAGTACATTGAATTTCCACTATCTGATGAAATTTTTATGGCATACATTGAGTATAGTCTGGGGGACAAAAGTTATTTTACCTCTGGAGGTGAGATTATAGAGCATAATTGGACTAGCACATCTTGTAAAGGACAATTTTTTTTCCCATCAAATTAGTAGATTGCCATTTGTGTTTAGACTGAGATTTTCCAAGGCTTTTAGAGCCACTGTCTCATGCAACCCTCTGAAAATCCCAGTTGTCCCTGCAGTGGCTTCCCACTAAGATTTGCAGGGGCAAAAGGCTGTCTGTGGTGTAGTGCAAGTGCAAGAAGCAGTTAATTCTGCTTCTTTCTGAAATTCAATGACAAAGCATGAGCCTTGGGGAGAATTTTAGCTTCCACTTCTGACTGAGAGAGGGTATCTGAAGGAAACCCTTTGTTTTTCCAGCATATGTGGGGGAAATAACTGAGTAAATCTGCCCTTCTGTTCTTCCAGCAGTTACGCCCCTCAAAACAGCAGGTGACTAAAGCAATGCAGGTACCTCACTCTGGGTAGAGGATTATTGTGAGGAAATCCTGTAGGATTTGTTTTGTGAAGATTTTTTTTTTCTCCCCTGTTGCTCCGGTAGTGTGGTTTTGCTGAGGTGGGAAGTGACCCAGCCCTGTGATTTCCCTTGCAGGGTGAGTGTGGAATGAACTTGAGCATCCCCAGCGGCTGCTGCCCTCACTCGGGGTGTCCTGGCCCTTGCTCTCTGCCTTTGGAGATCCTGGGGGAAGTGTCGCTGTGAGGAGGGGAGGAGGATGTCCTGGGGCTGCGGGAAGACTGTGCTGCAGTGCCCTGCCAGGAAAGAAACAGCCTTTGGTATCCAGCTGTGTTTATGGTCTCAGCCCATGTTCTCTCGGTTTCTGTGAAAGCCACAAGTGGAACAAACCTCAGGCTTAGCCCAAGGTCTGTGTGCAGTTTTTGCCTGAAGCCTGACTACGTGGTGGCTGAGGAGCACCCCAGGGGTCTGTCCCCACACCCATTCTCCCCTTCAAGCTGTGCAGCCTTGCCCTGCTCTGCACTGCTGCCCTTCATTCCTGGTGTGTTGGAGTGGCTCCTGATGGAAAGAATTAACCCAGTCTCAGACAGTGAGCAAAGACTCACCCTGTCCATGGGCAGGACTTGGATGGACTGGGCTGGTCTGGGTGCTGGAGAGCTGCCCTCTCTGTTTTGGCATGCGTGTCCTGGCTAGGGCTGGGAGAGATTTCTCCAGAACTGCTGTGTTAGGCATCTGCACTCCACAGGCTTGTGAATAATTCAGCATATTGAGCCGTGGCTTACTTACAACATTAAACTGTTCAAAAAGACAAATGGAAATAAAATGATAACTTGAGCCTAAACATATAGGCTGCAGCAACCCAAGAATTCATTATGCTATTTATCTGCTACTGTGGAGCATAATTTTAAAGAGATAAGTCATGTCAGAGCTTTCTTTTTTAATGACTGTTTCAGAACATACTACTGTGGAACATAGCAGCATTCCAAACTTTTCCTATATTTGATTATAGCTGATAGAAATGAAAGTAATTTTAATGCCAATAATAATGTTGGCAGCAGCTTAATTTAATAGCATGGAGTTTAGATCTTATTTATATCATTCCTCAAATTTGATAACTTTGAATGTAACTACAAAATATTTTGCAATGAAAACTTAAAATATGGGACATTTAATTTAGTGTTCTGGCCTCATTGCTTAAAAATGTTCATTCTACACACGTACATTCTTACCCCAGTTGTTTTGAATATGACTTTTCCATGGACCATAGGCCTTTTTCATAATATTCTGAGAATGTTGATTACTTTATCGCTGTGAGCCATGCCAATAGTTGAAAAATCAGTCTTTTTTGAATAACTCTGCAATTTGCCAAAAGTGACTAAATAATCTTTCCAAAAATAAATACATTTAACAATTTTTTTCACATCCTGTCCACTTTCCCTTACCTTGATAGGCTTAGAGTTGTATTATTGACATATCAGAATACTGTCACCAGCTTTGGTAATTACATCTGCATTGTAATCTCTTTGTAATTATGGGATTTTTGCCACTGCCTCAAATGGGGGAGGCTGACTTTTGAAAAACTACAGGTTTTCACCCATGGACTGTGCCATACATGAAATGAATGCTGTGGCTCCTAGTGACAGGGTACATGACTGCTCCCTTTGTTTGGCCCCTTTATTTAGAAATATTCGTGTACATATAGTCTCACCACCCAGTATGCTTTGCCATGGACCTCTCACTGCCATGCCTGTTGCTGTGTTCAGCACTTGCAGGGCTGGAACAGATGAGGTGAGGTATGGATGAGAGCTGACATGATTTGCTGCTCTTTCCCCTTGGTGTGCTGGACTCTCTTGAGGACTCATCAAAGCAGCTCTGAAGGAGCCTTCTGTCTCTCAAAGTTTCTCAACCTCCAAAAGTTAATTTTCTGGATCGTTTTGCTCACAGAATGGCATCAGGTTTAAATGTCGAAGAGAAAAACGTGATGTTTTCATGCTTCCAGACACAGCTGGTTAATTCAGTGATAGGGAAGTAATATTATCCCCTGTAACAGAAGAAACAGCAAATTCAGAGGCATTGCAAGAGAACTGTTCAGGGAGAATCAGAGCCTCAGCTGGTTCTGGGACTCCAGCCTGCTCTTGGGTTTGATGCTCTGTTCAGGCAGCCAAGCCCAGCTTCCTGTCCTGGGGGAGGAAAATCCCAGGGAAAAGAGCAGCCACAGTGGGATCAGGGAGGGTTTCACAGAGTAAATAACACAATGAGATGGTTGCCATGCTGGCCAATGTGAGGGTGCTGAAAGCAATGACAGGCCAGAGAATCACCATCCCTCTGTCCTGTCTGTTTCTGCTCACCTTGTTGAGTTGTTGTAAAACAGATAATTAAAAAGGGTTTCCACTATCCTTGTCCCTCAATGTATATTTTGAGATGAAGTTTCTAAGGTCACCTGCCTAGAGTGTCAATTGAAAAACCTGCAGACAGTGAATGGTAGAATTGGGGGAAGAAAGGGAGAGCAACTGGCCTGGGACTGGGATGGGAAGAGTAGTCCCTTACCCCTGTGTTGCCAAGAGCATGGGCAAAAATTGCCTGAGAAATTATTTGTCAGCCTCTAGCCAGAATCTGAATGTTAGAAACTTGTGCTAAGACCACCTTGGCTGCTAAAAGCAGTCAAAGGATCTCCAAAAATAGTCAGGGGTAAGTCAAGAAGAACAGGCAATTATGAGCCAGGGACAGAAAAGATGAAACTTCCGTGCACCCACGGCATCTTTCCATGGGGAGTCATCTCAATTCCCACCTGCTTCAGGAGAAGATAGAGACAAAGCCTACCCAGATCTGCACTCCCTGCTCAGGGAAATTCCCACCCGTGCCCATCTTCTCACCAGGATGATACACCCGAGGTGTGGTGGCCAGCATGTCCCAGCTCTCTTGCTCTCAGGAAGCCCTGTTATACTCACCTAAATACTGTATTCAAAAGCTTTCCCCAGATTAAGTTAAAAACAAATAATGAAAAAATTGGTCTTCTCACTGTGAAGTGAATTGCCTCTCTGCTTTAAATAGATCTTGTGCTAAAAGACAGAAAGACTTGTGTATTTATTTCCAAGATTATTAAATTACATATAGAATATGCTTCCTGAGTATTAGTAGAGTTTATAACTGAATTCATCCTATCCATGCTCTGGTTACGTCTAATGAGGATAATTATTACATGGCTTAACTATAATTCAGTATTGACTCTTCTGCGCATGAAAAGCTTTTGTTGGCAAGCATCAGTGGAGCACTTCAACAAAAGACATCTTTAGCTTGTGTAAACATTGTTATTTCAAGGTCTCACCCCAACGTGCTTTAGGCTAAGTACTTTCTCCTCAATTCAGTTAATATAGCCAAAATGATATAAGGATGGGATTAGATACTGGCTTACACCACAAGGAAAAAAATGAAAGTTGGACAGGGAAAAATGCAGTTAATTCCATCCTGTCAGCAGTGGATATTAAAGATTATTAGTTGGCACACTCAATTATGTGTGAATCACAATAGTGGTACTGTTACTTTTTCATTCAATTTTACAGGGGCAGGTAAAAAGTGTAGGTTTAGTATCATCTGCAGGGATTATTTGTTCCTTGCAGTGATTTGAGGTTATATTAAAATGTTCAGCAGGTTCAGAGGTAACATCTCTGTCTCATGAAATGTCCCACTTTCACATGATCTTAGTCACTGGATAGAAATGAACCAATCTGCCTGATGGGACTTTGGCCGCAGCTACCTTTTATGAAAATATTTCTTTAGGCAGTAATTAGTTATTCTATTATGTGATTGTTAATATGATAAACCAACCAATATAGCTCTCTTTTTGCTGCTTCCCTCTGCTGGATAGAGCCAGTAGTGCTTAGTTGTGTGTCAGGCTCATTAACACCAACAACCTGGAAAGATGTCTCCACCTCCTTAGGATACGGACTTTCAGTTCACAGACAATAAATCTGAATCTTGCTCTGACTGTTATGGTGAATTTTCAGTCTGCAGGTTAAACAACAGTCACAGAATTCAGAATAATATAAAATTGTTGGCTTAATTAAATGGCCCCAGTCAGAGGCTTTGATGCTGGAAGCTGTTCCATCAGGATGTGAAGGTGTGCTGGGCTGGAATGGGATGCTGGGTGTGCCAGTGTCCCTGCCCCCGTAGGGTACACTGACAGCAGGACAAGGAGGCATACTGGGCAAGAAGTCAAATTAATTATGGGATGCGTACATTGAAATTGTTGGGTTTTTAACAAAATAAGCCTCTGGCACGTTGTTTGTGTTTTGCTTGTCTTCAGAGATTTCCATGGCCAAAGGAGACCGCCGTGATAATGCGCTGTGACTGCTTGACTGCCGTTCCAAGACCAGTAACAACGCTAGCTGAGCTGCAGCATATATTTTAGGAAAAAAAAAATCCAAACCCAACCTTCTAATCTTGGTTTTCAGTTTCCAGCGTTAGAAGGCCTCCCACAGCATGGTGACATTCCCATATCCGTTTTCTCTTGCAGAATTTGTGTCCCCTCAAAAGGTGAATGGGTCTCATTTTGAGATTTAAATGTCAGGATTCATCTTGTACAGTTTTCCTCTCCAAAACTGACAAAGCCTGTCATCATATCTGTGTGGCCTGTATGGGTACTTGACAGAAGTAGCTTGGACAGCTTTGAGCTGTCTGGGTGCCCAGGCATAGGATTTTACAACCTCTCATTCAGTTGCCCCACCACTGTCCATTCCAGAGGAGGACTAGCCCTTTAGAGTCAGTGGTGGAGATGATGTTTGTCTGAATATCCACAAAGTTCCCCAAATCCCTCCAGAGTTACCATTTCCCAGGCTCACAAATGAGACCTACGCACTTTGAGTTGGGACGTCTGACTTTTCAAGCTGACTGTACTGAAACGTGTCATTTAGCTAAATTTACCCAGAAATTTAGACCATTGCTATAGGGGTTTTTTTAGGAAATGTTTCTGCTGGGGTTCATAGTCTGTGCAAAAATTTCCAAACTAGTCTTATTGTACACTTCTGTCATATGTTTTCCTTCAACCAATAGTTCATTATGGCTGGAGTCATCTTCAGTAGCTGCTTCTACTGCTAATTCTCATCCCCAAGTGGGAGTCTAGATCCTCTGAAAAAGAGAGTTTTCCTCTATTAATGCATTTCTATTAAATGCATTAAGTTCTTACAACCATTGAATTTCCTCTCAATAGCCCCTTAGTAACTGGACATCCATAGAGTCCTGCTCTAAGTTTAATTCTGTTTTAAAAGATTGTCTGACTCTGTCCCTTGGTGGAGTTACCACGTTTCCTCTTTTAACATAATATTTCCTCAATACCTGGTTTGGAAAACTTATATCAATACTGAAGACTGCAGATTGTTAGGAAAGAAGGAAAGAACTTTTTCTTTCTGGTGTAACACCTTCAAGGTTTTTTGCCTTGCTTTTCTCCACAGACACTGGAAGGTCTCCATGCTGTAGCTAGCTGTGTCCCATTGTCCATTCTCCGTTCAGGGTACCATTTTAAGATACAGGGACATCACTGTTGGCATCCTGCAGAGGGGACATAGACCACAGCAGGGCTGCTTGGTCCCCAGGAGCAAGTGGAGGGTTTTGAGCAAATGGACCCCACACTTTCTGTCATGTTCACACAGAAATTCAGGGTAAACATGGATCAGGTTTATGATGTTCTTACATAGATTAGATGGATAAGAGCATACACTTGAAATTCTAATTTAAAATATTAAAAATTGGCCAAACCCCCACAAACTGCCGTCTCCTGGGTAGCTCTAAACATGAATTTAAATGTCTTTTGTTGCTCTGCCAGCACTGTGCAGAGTGCTTCAGTTTTCAGAAAGGATGTGGTGCTTGCTCTTCAAGCAGGACAATCAAGGGCTTCCATGTCCCAACAAGGGCTTTTGCAAAAATAAGGCACTGAGAAGGGAGTTTTTCTTAGCAGGTGTGGGGTATTGCTTTCTGTTGGCACAGCAGTTTTGCCTTGGCCACAACATGTATTTACTTTATGTAACTCTGAGTGTAGTAAGAATGCTAGCAAAAACCACTTGGAAAAGTCAAAAAGGAAACATTAAACCTTAACTCTGCATTCTCAATTAAATGATTACTCCTTCAGGATGAAATTGTTCTTGATTCTTACTGTAAACTTTTGAATTTCTTACATAAATAGCATGATTATATTTACATAAATAGTTGCACCCTGGAGTACAACAATCCTATTGTACACAAAAATCCCATTAAAATTTCCTCAGAGAAGAATATAGCTTGAGCAATGGTGTGTTGTGCATAAAACTAGTTGTCCTCACCTTTTTCTTTATTCAGAACCAAGCCATGCATCTTTTAGATGCATGCATCTAAGTGCAGAATTTCACCCCCTAGAATTCAATGCTCAGCTCCAATATATGAAAGCACAATCATAATTGAACTGATATTTCAAAGCAGTATAACATACAGATAGGTTTTCTGCAAGCTGATTATATGCATTTAGATGTGAGACAGCAAATACACACAGAGTCTGATTTATGCTTAAAAGGAACAGCTGCAACCCTGCCACCTACCTAAAGCAACTATAATCCCAATGCCTAAGCACAGAGGAGCCTGTGTCTTAGTTCACATCTCTTCAACTTTTTGCCACTCTGAATTAAGCAAACTCTAGATTATACTTTCCCCTTCCACAGGGTAATAATAGCATATAAATCCTGAGTTTTCAAAATGAGATGAGATGTAAAGTAAAATATGGCCCAGTGTGCTCTCTCAGCCACCTGTAAGGAGTTGTGGATGTCCCACCCCTGGAAGTGTTCAAGGCCGGGCTGGATGAGGCCCTGAGCAACCTGATCTAGTCAAAGGTATTCCTGTCTGTGGCAGAGGGGCTGGAAGTAGATGGTCTTTAGGGTCCCTGATTCTATGATTCTACAATAAATAAGATTAAATAAGCAAATGTCTTTGGATCAGAGTATCCAAACTGTAGAACAGCTTATGGACACTGACTGAAGCTATGACTGTGCTGAAGAGGTGGCCACTGATCCTCGTACTGCTATAGCTTGGGAATTTCTGACAAGCACCAGCAAACAAGAATGGATTTGGACAATCCAAAATTAGCTGACGGATATAAATAAGTGCTATGAGTAAAATTTCAGCAGAAATTTAAAGCTAGTTTGATTGCTGAAGTAAAATAATAAATGAAAACAAAACAAAACAGGAAAATCATAGAATCATAGAATTTAGTGAGTTAGAAAGGACCCATCAGGATCATTGAGTCCAGCTCCTGTCCCTGCACAGGGGCCAGGAGCCAAGAGTCACACCACGTGCCTGAAAGAATTGTCCAAATGCTTCTTGAATTCATACAGGCTTGGGGCTGTAATGAGGATTTGACTCAAAAAACTCAACCCTTTCTAATTCCCTTTGTACAAACATGTGCCTGCCTGCACACATCCCACCACTTTTGTTTCAAAGCAAGAGAAAAAAGAGTTTTAATAGGAAGCAAATGCATTCTTTGCTTTCAATTTTTTCTTTAAAAAACTTTACTTAGCCTAATATGCCTGAAAATATTGTTTTAAAAAAAGAAATCAAAATATTTAGTAAGTACAAAAGTGAGCTGTGCCTACTACATAATCCATTTTCACATTAAAAAACCTCAAACCAAAAAAGCCCCAAACAAACAGAAAAAGGAAGACCACCCTGAAACCTTGTTCCAATTTTACCTGAACCTCTGATAATTTTTGTTTTGCTAATATTACAAATTTGACAATCAGTATCCAACTGAGAAATGTAATCTAAACCTCCAGGAAATGACCTTTCTGGTACTGTCAGGTAGGTACTCTGGAAAGATGCCTCTGGGTAGATGCAGTGGTGATGGAAGGTGCTCATAAGACACCTGAAGAATCCTGCAATATTTTGAAACCAAGCAATTGTGTGCACAGGAAGAAAAAATAAATGTAGCAAAGATGGTAAGAAATATTTGTAATCTGAAATGCAGGGAACAAGATGTACTGTATCAATAACAAAAGCAGGTGAGTGGAGCTAATATCCCATACTACTGCAGGCTGGACACGCCATCCAAATCATTTTGTTGGGAGATAACAAATCTTTGATTTTGAGAGCAATGGCTAGTGACATTATATTTTGTATTTTTTGACACAGCATGAATCTAAGAATGTTTCTTACTTCATATGGGAATGATTTCAAGATGCTAGCGACATAACATTCAGGGAATGAACAGTCTAAAATTTCTATAAACACCAGAATCAAGGCATTTATGAGTTTTAGTAAAAATTTTATTGAAGTCTGGTCATGTTGGCATATTGTGCATTTTAAATGTAAATTAGATTACTGGCAGTAGATTCAATTTAGTGGTAAAAATGTAAAGAAAACAGTTGGGCTACAGATGAAACAATAATGTAGCTGTTCTTTAGTGAAGAGAACAGTGAAATCCAGAAACAAATGGTGTTTGGGAATATTTATGGTAGAGGAAATATGCTGCATACAATTAACTTTGTCAATTATGTGCAGCACAGTAGTTTTTGTTCAGCTTTGAAGAGCAATTTCTGATAGTGAACATATGATAGGGTGAACGGATGGCTCTGAGGGTTTCCAGTGGGAACAAAACCTTTCCTCCTTAGCTCACTTGCCAAAATGCAGTCCAGGCTGTGAGTGAGTAATGCTGGTGGCTTTGTGTGTACAACTTGTTAGACATGACACCAGGTCTCCTCTCCTCCTCCTTCCCCTGTCACACCATTCCAGGTGCAAAGCCTGTATGACTCAAAAGGCCATAAGAATTGGCTCTATGATGGCAGCTCTAGGGGAAAACCCACTGCTGCAGTGTTGGCATTTGGCTCCTTCTTACCAAGGTTTTCCCTGGTGGTGGAAGGGCTTTTCCTCTCCGCCTTGCTCTATAGATACAACATGCTGGCTCTTTTCAGGCTTATCATCAGGCATCTTCCAAAAGCTTCCAAATATCCTGAAAAACACACAGCATTAAAAGAAAAAAAACAGAAAAAGATTTAGTTATTCATATGAGTACATAAAATAAAAATAGAAATCTAGGATCTGGAGACATAGCAAGCTGTTTTATTGAGCTACCAGAAAGCTACAGAATATGCTGGAAAGAAAATCTCACCTCAAGGGAGCAATGGTACTGAGAAGTGGTTTTTCATGTACAGCAATCACTATCACTGCAGTTTGCAACATGCTAGACTGATGTGAAAGTTACAACACTGTTATTTAATTAAGCCAAATCTGTTCTGGATATATAGCAATTAAAAGAGATTAATTCTTTACACACAATTAGGACATGCCCCATTGCTCCAGAGTGACTTCTGTTATTAGTTATGAAAAGGTAGGTTAACAAGGGAGTGAAATAGGTGAGAATTCACCCTCCCAAAGGCACCAGGGCTTTGTCTTGCTGGTGACAGACATTGGGGCTAAAATCCTGTTCTGTGATGAGCTTTGCTTCAAATGCTACTGCCACAGAGGCACAAGTTATGGACTTCTCAGAAACAAATGTGGGCAAAGGTTGCTGAAACAACACTTGGGGCTGGCCTAGGGTACTGCTGACGGTTGGGTATCTGGGAAGGGGAAACAGGGAAAATAACCTAGGAAAAGAGGGGAAAATATTCAGAGCTTTGTCAGCCAAACCAAGTGGCAGGGTCAGGACTGTGAGAAGCCAGGAAAATGGACAAGGTTTTCAGCAAAGTGCTAACTGGGCAACAGTCTGGGAGCTGGCTCCTGAACTGCTGGTCTCCCAAAGCTTTACAGGTTTCTCAGACTGGTCAAGGAAACACCTGATGACTGCCAACCCCTTCTTATGGAAAAATTCATGAGACCAAAATATTTGTTTTGCTATTTGGGTCTGAAAGTGAAATGCTATTTTGTCTACTTGACAGCTTTTTGTCTAATTTTTCACAAACCCTCTGGGGTATTGCCCATTTGTCTGTGTTGACAATAGCTAGCACAAACTCTGTTGAGGCTTTTGTGTAGCAAACTGTCCTGCAGAAAGTTAAAAGATGAGTAAATTTTCCAGCTGTTTGCAAGGCTGGGCTGGAGACAGGGGTTTGCAGTTGCACCTTGAAGAGGCATTGATCAGGTACTGCTGTGACCAACAGAACATCAAAGCCATAGAGGCACAAGGAAAACTGAAACACAAATAACATTACATTGCTGGCTGCTGGCTTTGTGATTGGAATAAGAGTAATTGCACATCACACTGAGCCTCTGAGATCCAGTGTGACCATAATAAATGTTCAGAAGACCATAATAAATTTATTGGCAAAGTCATCTGGCTGCTGCCTGACCCCAGTCTTGAAGGATGTCTGCAGTCTGTGCCTGTGCTCTGCCTGGGATCTCCCAAGCCATGGTTGGAGTAAAGGCCTGGCCTGACTGACACCAACCAGGATTTTGCCAGTGACTTCATCATCAAGGCAAAAGTTTCTATCTGCTGTACATGCTTATCTGCTTTTTAGTCTCAAATGTCATTTAAAAGGCATGAGGGAGGAGGAGCCTGAGGAGCATTATGACAAGATCTACAGCACAAGGAGAGCAAGAAATAGTGCATAATTAGGCTTCCCTTGCCTTTCACAGCCACTAGAAATAGTTTACATCTTTCTGCTGTAACTTTTGAAGCAATTACTTTTTGAATCATCTGGTTTTATAATGAGAAGTTGTGCTATTGGTTATTTTTTTAATTTAAAAACTGAAAAACAGTGTAAGAAATCTTTCCAGAAAGAACATCTCAAGTTTATTTAAAATGCTTTTTGTCATAAGGTTCAGAGTTCATTAGTGGACAGTTTCCTTATCAGAATATGTAGCAAATAGATGAAATGAAAAAAAGATGAAAACTTCAAATGAAAGTTTTAATACAAATACTATTTTTTTGCACTGTTTTATAAGAGCTATTCCTTCATGTGCCTCTGTTGCGGGTTTGAAGGTTTGGGGAATTGAAAATTAGGCAGAAATATTAGTTGCAGCAGTTCTCTGGTTAAACGTTAGCACATTCACTAAAATTACTTGATTTTTGTTCTGAGGTAAGGACCAATAGTAGGTAAGGCAGGTTTATACTTTAAAGAATATAAAAAGAAATTTATTAACAGACTTAAAGCAAGTAATAACAATGACAACCAGGAATTANCTCTGCACCAGCACGGTGCAAGGGGGGAGAGGAAAGGCACGTCTTGCCAGTCTACCGGAAGCCGAAAAGAGAGCTTCTCCAGGCGCTCACCGGGTTTTTATGAGTTTTTTGGAGGCGGAAGCTGTAGTAACTGCTCTGGAATACCTCATTTCCGATTCCGCCCCCCCTTTTATGCCGGGAAGTTTTGATATAAGTTATACCACCACAGCCTCACTGTGTTTTAGCATCGTGCTGTGTTGCAAAACTTCAGGCTATCTTCAGCTTTCACTAGGATTTTGGAGTATTGCCAGTTATTCTTCCTTAGTATTAACAGTTATATTTTTAAGAGAAAAATGTGTGCTTTTTGACCTTGATCAGGGTAGTGAGATAGATATGTCATGAGAAAACTAGCACAGCTGGTTGGCTGAAACTAATTTTGCTTTTGTATTCCTGTTGTCAGGACCCATGCCCAGGCAGTCCTGCTCCTCTGTACTTCCCTGGGCGGCTGCAGCCTCTCCATGTCCGTGGTGCCACGGCTCTTGTGAACTGATTAATTTGTGGGGAAAGCCTTTAAGCTTGGGTATCACCCTTCTGTTCCCTCCAGCTCCCAGCTCTGTACTCATTAGTCAGCACAACTTTCATTGCTTTCCATCGTGTACCAATTGGATTTGTTTTGGCAAGAGTCTCCAAGACCTCCTCTCAAGAGGGAAGCTCAGTTCAGTGATTAAACCCTGTCTAGAGGTTTGGGAGGCTGAATTCAGTGTTTTGCTCTCCCATTGTTTTCTGTGTGCCTTTGGCTAAGTCAGTGGAGGAGGAGGAATTCATCTCATCTGGCTTCAGCTGTTATGAATTAGATGTCCAACCCGAGCTTGCTGCCTGTGCTCCCTCTGTGGTCAAGAGAGAGAGACAGGCACCTCCAGGGGTGTACTCATCCCTTTTCAATGTGTCTGCTCTCTCAATAGGTAGATGAGCAACTAATTGAGACTTACACACTTCATTTTCAGATGCCTAAAATAAATCAAACCGAGTCCCACACTTAGTCTCTGTTTTCTGGCTGTTACACAAAAGTGGAATCCATTAAGTCCATTTAAAACAATGCAGTGCTATGGCTATGGAAATTGCTCAAAAACAAGGCCAATTTGGAAAGCACTGGCAGATTTTTAGACCAGACCATTTAAAAATACTTGAAAACTAGAGGTGTAGAGAGGTGCCTCTTGAGCTTTTTACATCTCCTAACTCCTATAAAAGTCATAGGAATTTTTGAAAATCTCACTAAATGCCCATCTGTGCTTTTAGGTGTATAAACACTTATAAACCCCTGTCACACTCTTATTAGGAAGAGCACTACCCTAAAATGCATCCAGGCCTCCAAGAAGCATTTTCCCTGGCCTCTGCCCCTCATCCCTCCAGACACCCCTGCGTCCATGCTCTGTGGGTCTTGTCCCTGGCAGCAGAGGTAGTCTTGGATGAGGACTGTATGTGACACATAACACTCCAGTTCTTCCCTGCTGGTGGGTAATTCATGAGGATGAGAGCTGTGGCTGGGCTGAGGAGAGAATCAGTGAATCATAACCGCCTTTCCACTTCAGCTGAACTCTGTGGAAACTTGGCATGGTGGGGAATCTCAGACATAAACCATATTTTATTACTTGGAGTTGGCAATGCAGCTGTGACCATGGAATAGGCAAGTTATAGACACAATGCACAAGACATAAACTTAATTTGTCCTTTCTTTTGGGCTCATTCCTTGTTGAGCATTTCCATCAAGACCAGCATGATAAGAGTTAATGCCTGGTCTGGAAATTAATGTATGTATGTGTGGTGGGACCCTTCCTCCCTTTTGGTTGTCCCTTTCCTTTCCTTTATGTGAACAGACTTGCTTGCCATCCCCAAGAGTGCAAGAGGCAAAGGTGAGGGGAGAGCTGACAAACAGGAAAAATAATCCCTTTGCCCACCCCTAGTGGAAATTCTGTTAGCTACAACATGGCAGCTGAGACAGAGTGACTTAACCCAACCAAATCTCTTTTATTATGTTCCTGTGTTTATTTTTCCTCTGCATTTATGACTTAGCATGTTGGTTTTGGTGTGGAAAGGACTCTAAAGCTGTAGATATGTGTTGTAATTATACAAATTCCTCTGCATGGAGTCTGTTAAAAAGGTTGATCTATTTTTATGAGGACACACACAAATACTCATTTTGATGGACCTCATTGGCATTTATTGCAGGCCTGCCACTACTAAAATTTAAAGCCAACCTCGTAAATTTTATGGAAACTACATACTGCAATTATTAGCCCGAAGACCTCCTGTCTCGCAGGAATGAGTCAGAATTTGCTTTCCACGTACACTGTGGTTTACACCTGAAAGAGATTAGTTGGGACCACCAGTAGCTTGAAAACCTAATCTCCAGTATTTTGTTTCCAGTTTAGCTCTGAAAGATACTCCAGGTGTTCTCATTAATTAGTCACTGTAAGTCACTGTGTCACTATTGTGCATGGAATAGCTATTTTCCTTGGGCATTTTTTCTGCAGGAGTGTTTTAAATTAAAAGTTAGTTTATACACTTTTTAATGTTTAGAAGCAATTCTTGTGACTGGTGAAAATGAACAAAAAGAAACTCTAACAAATCAGTTTAGAAGGACAAACTCTTGAACTTGAATGTTTCCTGTAATGGTGCAACTTACAGAGTTTAACTGAGCACACTGCAAGCATATCCAGCTAAACATCATAAGCAGATCCTGCCCTTTTTTTCTGCACAAAAATTTCCACTTTCAGGAGTTTTCCATAAGTCTTAAAGACCATGCAGTTGGTAATATTGTTGTCCTTGCCACATTGTCTTATTTTATCGTCACAGACACTGAGAGACAGAGATTAAGTGGATTAAACCTACAAGTACAACGGATCAGTAGGGAAAAGTGATAATAAATATAGATGGATGATAAGGTTTAACATTTGCAAAGCATAAATATTAGTTTGTGTGTCATGTGGCTGTATGTGGTCCTGCAGAAAAACTTTGCTAAAACTTTATTCACAGCTTGGGACTGATAAGTGAGATGCCTTGTTCCAAAGGGCAGCTCAGCTGACAGCAGGCAAAACATTGTTTGAAAGAACTTATGTGGGATCTAAAAACCATGAGTTATGTTAATTAGGCAGCCCATTATGATGAGGTTTTAGGAAAAAAAAGACATTATTGTGAAGCCTTCTCATCCTTCATTTTCAAATAAGTCTTTTTTCTTGGTCAGATTGTTTGAATCCAAGCCAAAAGAAAGAACTCAAAAGAAAGGATTTGAGTTGCCCAGAGAAGTGAAGGAGAAGTAACTCTGTTGGGGGTACCTTGGGTGACAAGGAGAAAGGGTAACCACTGAGTATTGGTTGAATTACTGCAAAAGTGCTTGAAAAAAATTCTTAGCAATCTGGGTTAGTGAGAGAGTATGTTAAGGTTAGAAAAGAAAAATAGCAATATCTCTACCACTGTGAAGGGCAAAGGACTAACTAATGTAGCATTCTAGAGCATAGATTTGCTAAGGAGCTCACCTTTGGAGCACAGGAATGCCAGGATGAGAGGCTGCAGTCATGATGCTGCAGTTTCACAGGAGGAAATGCAGTCATCCAGACCTGGTCTTTAGACTAAGGGAGATAATAAAAAAAATCTTGAAAAGACATCTTCAGAGTCCCAGACAAAGGGTAGGTCTATGAATCATGGTGAAAACACCTCAGATTAACTAAAATCATTGCTAAGGGAAAAGGGCTTAAAGTAAAATGCTGAAATGAAGATGAGCCTTTGAGACAACATTGTTTACTGGTGCCAACAGATGTAGAATTATAGAATCATTAAGACTGGAAAGGATCTCTAAGACTATCTAGTAACCCAGCACTGGCAGGTTCACCACTAAACCATGTTCCTAAGCACACATCCAACATTTTTGGAATAAGGGCTGGTGAATCCAACACTTCCCTGGGCAGCCCATTTGATGCTTGATCACCCTCTCCATGACAAAATATTTCCTAAGATCCAATCCAAACCTCCCCTGGCATAACTTGAGGCCATTTTCTCTTGTCCTACTGCTTACTTGGGAAAAGAGACCAATCCGCACCTCACAACCTCCATTAGGGTAGTTGTCATCACTAGGTTGTCATTGCAATATATAAGGAGCTCATCAAGAATATGAGACCTAAAATGATGGACTTTCGCGGTTATGCTGATGTACTTTAGAGTGAGGACAAGCATCATGGCCTCCCAAAAGAAGCAGGTAGGCCTGGTTCTGCACAGGTATTTCAATCTTGGATGGGGAATGAAAGAAAGTGGGGCATTGTAGAAATTACGTTGTTTTCAGAGAATGAGTGTTGCATGTCCATGGGAATCCCAGCACCACACAGGCCTTCCTTTGCAGCCTAAGGGGAGGTACCAAAGACCTCAACAGCCATGGGGCCTCAGAGACAGCCTGCTCTTCACCTAATCATGCAGTCATGGAATAGAGTGGGTTGGAAGGGACCTTTAAAGACCATCTAGTCTGGCCCTTCTGCAGTGAGCATCTTCAGTGAGATGAGGTTGCTCAGAGGCCCATCCAACCTGACTTTGAATGTTCCTAGAGCCAGGGCATCTGCCACCTTTCTGGGCAACATGTTCCAGTGTTTCTCTACTCTTATTGTAAAATACTTCTTCCTTACATCTAAACTAAATCACTGTCTGAGTCTAAAACATTACCCCTTGTCCAGCCCCTACAGGCCCTGCTAAAATGTTTGTCCTCATCTTTCTAGGATAGGTAGGGAGAGCTTTCTTCAGCACTGCAGGGAGCTCAGTGGTGGGTACTTTTGGAGCCCAAGTGTCCCATGCCCCACGTTCACCCAGAGCCCTGTTCTGGGTCCTCAGAAGCCTTCTCTCTATCTATGGGCATGCATACCTGTTGAGGGGTCTGGATGTACATGGTGTCGTGTTCTGATTTCCAAGGCTGGACTTCAAGCAGAGCTATGTGCTGTCAGATCAATATAAAGAACTCCATCGCCTACAATGACATAATTGCTCTTTTCTTCTCCTGCAGGAGTGAGACTTGCTGGGTTTTGCTCTGTGGTCCCTTGCAGACAGAGTGGAACTAAAGGAATCTAGCGTCTCCTAACCACAATGCACATTAACTCATCTGTGCTGATTGGCCCTGTGGCCCAGCCCCCCACTCCCTGAGGTTAGTCTGTCCTGTTAGGTCAGGGGGTGCTGGCAGCAACTCACTGGCACAAGGAGTTTATCCCTCTTTAAGCTGTGTCTATTCTTATGTGTCATTGCGCCAAATACTTGAGACACGCACTTGAGATTTTCCTCACTGCCACAACAAGTATGAACATTTTATTACATACAGCTCAGTTTTTCACTTAGCAAGTGACAATTCAGATATGGCACCAGACTTGTTAAACTTCCTGTACAGTGAAAAAGATAAGCAGAGATGTAGCCCTTTACAATTGAAATGCAAGAAGACATTATGAGGAAAGCCTTTCTTGTATTTAAATATGAAAGCATATTGCTAATTCCATATACTGTAGCTTGAAAGACGGGGATACTTAATACTGACATATAGAGAGATACTGTTATGTTCTATAGTGTCCAATTAGTGATATTTACTTCTTTTTCTGCTGTTATGCTGAATATTTAAAAGCCTCTTACACATGGGCAGGACTTTTCTTTGCATGAATTCTTCTAAATGGTTTCAGAGTTTTTGTTTCACCTTGAAGAGTTTCAGTTTGCGACCTCATAAACCTTTCTTTAACAAAGAAAGGGACATGGAATCTGTAATCAACTTTCTTCTAATATAACAAATTTAACAGGTATCCTGGCTCTAGCTGAATACACCACAGTTGCTTGTGAAAGGAGCAAGTGCATTGTGTGTTTTCTTAGATTTCAAAAGTAGCTGTATCTAAGTGGAATGTTGTCTCTTTAGCTTGTAAATAGTCAAGGTATTAAAATGTGCAAAATGCAAATGGAATTTGCACTATAATACGCTTTAATTTGATTTGACATTAGATTTGAGCTCCTCATCTTTTCATGATAGCTATTGAAAAGATGCAATTTTATTTTGAAGTCTTAAATTTTACCTTTGCTATGTTCCAATACATGGAAATTGTGGTGGGAAAAGTTATAGTGCAGAGTTGTGGACACATGCAAATTAAGTTTTGACTTTGATTATATTTTTTGCACTTGCCATTTGAGATGTGCACTCATTCTATTTTTCTTTTCAGTGAATATTTATCCTGATGGCTATCACTAAATAATTGCTTGGTGTCTAAAGCTCTTTTCATATGACGGGCAATTCAGAATCTTGATCAAGGTCAATTGTTAAGGTGTCGAAATCTGAAAATTTAATCATCACCAAGAGTAAAATGATACTCAGAATTATGCCTCTAAGAAAAGCCACTATTTACCAAGAAAAGAGTTTTTTATATCCAGTGATCATAGTAATTTCTAAAGTGGAGCATCTTAGAATCTGCTTTGACTTATTCACTTGAGAAAATGGCTATTCATTCACTCAGAAAATTCTGGACAGCTAGTCAGAAAAAAAGAGAAAATCCGGTTACTCAGGTTTTGTCTACAACTCTCAGAAACTTGGTGCTCTGACCAGAGTTCACTGTGGCTCATACAATTACAATGCACTTCCAGTCCTTGCCCTAAAACTGGCCCCAGCTAAATCAAGAATTCACAGTCACTTTTTATAAGATTGGTGTGAAATGGTGCTAGCCAATCTGTAATCTTCCACAGAGCCAGATTTTTTTCCTAGATCCAGCATCTGCTCACATGGGGCTTTAACAGCTTCTCATGATGCCAATAGTTCCTGTCCAGGAACCAGATAATTTCAGCTGGTTTGTCTGGCATTTTCTGAACCCATCTCTGTCACGGCTCAAGATTTCTGTTGGCTTCTTGCACAGTCTAAATCAGTACAGGGGAACCCTGTGTGCAGTTACAGACGCAGTGAATTCAGGTCTGTGGGTGACTGACCCAGCAGCAGGCCAGGGGCTTGCCAACTGTTTGACAAGAGCTCTGGCTCTGGATGGGGAGTTGCAGATATCTGATATCACTGTGATGCACTGGGAGCAGTGCTGCCTCTGGGTGTGGGGCCCCCTCAAGAGCAGCCACTGCAGAAGGCACAGGTCCATGTCCTACTACAGAAGTGATGCACTTGATTGCTTACCTAGGAGTTCAAATGCTCCTCAGACATCACTCACTGAGGTGAACAAGATGCAAATCCCATGCTCCAGTGGAAACCAAAGGACAGGCAGTTCTAGAAGTGTTATATTAGTTCAGCAATAAAAATATCAGTTTGATAGACTGGGTAGTCCAGAGCAATCCCCACCATGTTCCTGAAATAATCTCTGCTTCTTAGTGAGTGCATCACAAGTTCTTCGGGTGCTTCCTTTTTTTTTTTTTTTTTTTTT
>VZTZ01042036.1:200110-216426 GCA_013400955.1 Drymodes brunneopygia | reverse complement strand
TTTTTTTTTTTTTTGTTAATTTTCTCAAATATTCAAAGACATTATTCCTGAAGGTCATGTCAAGAACTTACTTGGGGAATGTCAGATCCTTTGTCCTTCCTTCATAGCTTTCCAAGGCTCCTGAGAAGATACCTGTGACACATTTCGGTACCTCAGAGAAGGCAGAAGAGCAGTGTCATGACAACAACTGGACTGTTGAGTAAGTACCTAGCATGTGTTGCCTCTGGAATTAGCAAGCAAAACTAAAGACTCCACACAAAGATGCAGCACTGCCAGTGATTTATAACAAGACCACTTATCTATTTTTCCTGGTACCTAAGAGGCTTCTTCTGCACAAATAGTCAGGAACCCATTTTCTAGGCACTCCTCATGGGAGATTTTTATTGACGGTAGTGCCAGAACAATTTTGTTAACACCTGTCAGTCAAAGGTGTCATTACAAACCAGATATCCTAGATAATATACATAGTCTTGGTAACAAAACAATAAATTTGCAAAACCTAGCATCATGAATGACACCAAATATTTGAAGAATAAGGTTAGTAGTTCTGTGTTGGTAGAACTGATCTGCTAGAAGATCTTGAGCACATTAGTTTAGAGCTTGCTTATGTATTATCTGCAGAAACCTTAATCACACCCTGGACTGCAATGAAAGTAGCACAATAGATTCAGTAGTAATACTTAAAGCAAATATCATCAGGGTGCTTCCAAAGGAGAAAAAAAAGTGAAAATTAATTTGTTCTAATGATATAGAATTAAAAACAAAAACCTCAATAAACACCAAACATCTATCTTGAGGATGAAAAGGAGATTTTATTAATCATAATCACATCCAATCTAAATCCCCACTCAAAGGGCTAATTTAGTTGCTCAGGTTTTTGTCAAGTTCTCCAGGTGTGGAGATGCCTCCATCTCTCTGGGCAACAGTTTTGTGAGAATTTTTTTTCCTGTATCTAGATGAAATTTCTCTTATTGCAAATTCTTTGTTTCCTTTTGGCCTCTTCTGTGCACCTCAGAGAAGGGTCTGTCTCCATCTCCTTTATAAATATGAAGCTAAAGAAAACAATTAGCTCTCCTAGAAGCCTTCCTTTCACTATGCTAAATAAATCCATTTCATTAATCTCTCCTTACACATCATGTGTTTCCTCTCCATAATAATCTTGTTGGCCCTCCACTGGACTGGTTCCAATTCTTTCTCATACTGAGGGGCATCCAACTGGACACAGCACCCTCTGTTTGATCACACTTGTGCCTAAGGGACAGGAATAATCACACCCAGGGGACTGCACACTGCACTCACTAACAAACCCAGAATGTGGTTATCATTCCTTGCCCAAAGAGTGCCCCTTATCCCAAATACACCACTTAGGATCTTCTCCTTCCTGCAAAATTCCATTAAATATGTATCAGTGGGAGAGGGGAGAAAAAGGAAGGACAGGGAAATGATTTTTTTTAAAGTATAGCTTCCTTTTTAGGATACAAAGGCAATGTTAGTAAAGAAGGCTGGATGCCCTTCTGAATGCATCAAATTTCTTCTCTATGCAGCAGTATGTTATCTCTACTTGCAAATTTGGGCTTAAAATTACTGTAAATACTAAATCACTCGACTTCCCCAAAATCACAAAAGGAATTTATCAAGCTGAGAGCCCCAATTACCTTGTTCAGTTTTCAGTTTAGGCTTCAATGTCGTTCTTAATCTAAAAGTAATTCAGATCAGACTATTTGAAATGTTTCTGTGGCTGTTTTTTCTTATTGTCCCACTATTGAAATGTTGGTATGAATACTTTTAGCTTGGAACATAGAGACACACCAACAGCCATGAAAGACTTCCTTCTGAAAAAAAGTGTTTCATTTTCTTTTAGGTTATTTGTTTTTTCCCTTTGGTAGGCATTCAGCCATTTTTACTAGGTCTCTTCTTGTCACCTTAAATTAAATTCATAAAAATGTCAGAACACAAGTTACCAAAATTATTTTCTCATCCACACTGTGGTTCTATTGGGAATTTTTCCCTAGATGATGCTATTTGAACCTGACTCTTGACAATAAATTTATTGCCTGTAGAGCTCCAAATGTGTGATGTCTTTTCCTTCACTTTCCTGGCTTGACACTTGCAACTTTTTCCCTTTCTGGGAAAATATTGCCACCCACAAAGCACTTTTCTCCTTTTAGAAGAAATGCTGTGCTTCTACCATAGAAGGGTCATGTGAGGTAAGACCTCAGGATGAAATGTCAGATGGATGCCATAGTAAGAAGGAACAAGAATTGTATTTCTGAAAAATAGTCCATTTCCCTTCCTCAATCTTTGATTTATAATTAGTTTTTAGCAACTGAAGTTTGCTGTTGTGGCTATGTAAATTGCTGTGTTATGGAAAAACCAGCCATATAACTCTCAGCCTATCAGTACAAGTACCAAATGTAGAGGTATTAATATGAAAAAATTGGTTTAGCATGAACTATTTTGTGTTTTACAAGAATTGCATTCTGAAAGCAAGACTACAAGAGTGCTTCCAACATTCACCATTTTGTTACAAGTCTCATGACATTTGGTGTTTTTCCATAAAGCACCAAGTCCTGGAGATATCTCATTAGCTGTGATTCTCAGCTTTCATTGAAAAGAAATGCCTATAGATCTTGCAGTTGTAGAGAAAATTTTGCAAGTTGGAGCCCTAAAGACTTAAAGCAAAGGTAAAGGCCAAATACTTTTAAATTCAGTTTTTAAGTTAAAGTTAACTGTCTTTGGTTCTGACCAAGAACTTCTGAGTTTTGAGGCTGACAGTAGACCTGCTAGAAAGTTTCTGGATTAAAAAATGTTTAATAAATTTAAATATAATTAATAGTTATGTATATATATATATATATGCACAGTTATGACTATAACTACAAAACACAAATTTTTAGATCTTTATGTTTGCTGCTACAGATTTAAGTCATATACTACTGACTTCACAGGTAGAAATGTTCACAAAACCAGAGGGGAACTGGGTATTTTTATGGTCAATATAAACTTATGCCCTGGTATATTTCTATATCTAACAAAATAACAGATAGAAATACTAGCAGAATTTTGCATAAAATAATTTTGGTAATTGGCACTTAATCTGTGCTTTCAGTTTTTTATTTTTAAAATAGAAAAATTTGTTGGTCGTGCACCATGATAGGAAAATCTTTTAATTTTGGCTGTGTGCACAGAGTGTATAGGAATGGCTAAGGAATAGGTGGGGAGGGGTGATGGATATAATAGATTCACTTGAAGGGTGCTTTGAAATGTCATAATTCCTGCTCAGTGAAATGTGATCAGAATTGTTTGTGTTAATGAAAGGGTTTACAAATAAAAAAGAAAGAAAAGAAGAACTTAAAACTCTAATTATTGGTTCCTGCAGGACTTGTTTTCTATTCTCCAGTAAGAGAATAAAATCAATACCATGTACCCAAGGCGATTTCTTATCCAGTAGGAATAACAACCAGCGAGAAGCACAAAAAAGCACATGCTTGCAAATGATAAACACGCAGGAATGTGTTTGTCTTCAAATGCAAAAACAGTTCGGAAATAACTTTTGATTGAAAAATTCATAAATTACTACAGTGTGTTATTTCAACATTTATTCATCTGTGAATGTTTACATTATACCAATCAATATTTAACTCAGCTCATGATCCTGCCACATTCTATTTATACTCGTGTATCTATATCAGATAAAGTTTTTATGACTATGTAGTGAATTCCAGTCATGCAGTTCTGATTTTTTTATATTTGCTTGAAGAACTAAGAAAGTGAAGGGGATGTACTGGAGTAATAATAATTTTTAAAAAGGCTTAAGAATAATTTCTTGCTAGAAATAGAGAAATTCAAATATCTGAGCAGAATTGGCTTAAAACAAAAAGTATCTCTTCTTTTCTACTTTTTTTAAACTGATGTAATTATAGCTTGTTTTTAAAGCTGGAATTGTAGTATAGGCAATGCCAAACCAAACAGAGCTGGCTACAGGGTTTTGATCATTTTCTCTGGCACACACAAAGGTCTACCTACTGTCTTTATTACAATAGCTCCTCAGAGGATGTCAGAAAGACCATGCTCTTTGTACTCACCAAGTTTCACAAACATCACTTAGGAAGCTGGCTCTCGATTCCCATCACCCCTCATCCTCCTTCCCCCATGAGTTTTGTATCTTAAATAAAATGGTCAAAGGGAATATTGTAGGAGACAACTTCTTCATATGCATGCACAAATTCATAGGCATATACATAAAAACATGCATAGACAGACATAGTGCACACACACACCCACAGAGTGATTGGGCACTGGAACAGCTCCCCAGGGCAGAGGGCACAGAACCAGCCTGACAGAGCTCATGAAGCTTTTGGACAATGCTCTCGGGCACAGGGTGTGGCTTTTGGGGATGGTGCTGTGCTAAGAGTTGGACTTGGACGCTCCTTGTGTGTCCATTCCAATTCAGAGTATTCTGTGATTCTATACATAAATGCACCTGTATGTATTTATATTTCAGAAAAGCAATACTGCATTTCTGTGTCCCTGCTTCCTCCTGTACAGGTGTTGAAAGATGTGAGGGGGTCCCAGCAGCACTGGCTGCTGGTGGCAGTGAAGATGCACCATGTGTCAGGCTGCCACCAGATCCTGTCTGTGCTGGTCACACCAACTCCTGCAGCAATGACAGACAGGAGCTTTTAGGATTATCTGTTTGGTGTGACCAGGAGGAAGATCTTTCTCATGCTGGGATCCAACCACAGAGCCTCAGGTTCTCCTGGCTGTCCCTTGTGGGGGCTCAGGGGCTCCAGCACCACAGGGTCCCTTTGAAGTCCTGCCTGCAGGCTCTGTGTGGAGCATGGCTTGCACACTTTGGGATCAAAGACTTACACAGCCACTTGCATCCAGGTGCAAACATTGATTCTCTCTTGCTCTGCTCTTTTTATTTTGTCTCTATGTCTACTGCTTATCTATTTCTCTGTTTTCCATTTCCCCTTATTTTGTTTTGCACTTTTAATATACTAACACACTGGGTTTTGCTCCATTAAACTTAATTTTCAACTAAATTTCCAAGCAGTTAATACCATTAAGTCTTTTATTGTATTTGAAATGGATATGTCAAGGAAACAGTATTGCTGCAATTTATAAATGCACTGCAGCACCTTTAGGAGACAACTGTCTCTGTGTTTGAAATAGGATATGTTAAATGGAAATTGAGAGAGAATTTCTAAGATTTATTTTCCACTATTGCAAGCTTTCAAGAACTTAATCTGAAAAAGAGATTATTTCTTTTCTCCTTGTGTCCAGGATACAGTGTTATAATTTTTAAATAAAGATCATAGGGCCTTGGAAAAGCATTTAACAAGCTTCATTGCAGTATTACATTGCAAGCAAAGTTCTTCTATGAAAAATTCTTAAATGTGGAAAATAATTTGAAATTTTGGACAAGCCATGGCTCACTTATTTGACTTTTTTTTTATGAAGTTACAAAATAGATGCTGTCCCCAAATACCCTGATCTGCAATGATTAAACTTAGTCTTGTGTGGAGGCCTGGCACAAATCCTCTGCATCATAGCTTAATGATTTATTTTGCTTGGTCCTGAATTTGTCCCTGTTGAAGTCCAAATGTCTTCCAGGGGAGTTGGTTTGGACCATGTAGTCTGTGTGTGATAAAAAAATAAGTCTGCTTTGAATAAATGGGGCTGGTTCCAGGGCATGATAGGGCATGGCTGTGTGATGTTAAATACATTTTGGTTCTCAGCTAGGGTAGCTAGAAGATACCCTGAGGTAGAGCTCAGCCCCATTGCCTGCTACCGGAGGACTGCAAAACGAGGCAGAAAGCAGCCTGGCCACTCCTGAGAAAGTGCTTTTCATTTCCACCCATTTGGGTAGACATCCCTCCTGGGAAAGCTGTGTATGGGGGGCTGCTGGGGAGGGCAGGAGGGAGGGGAAGAGGTGGGCAAGTGAAACCCCAGTATTGCTGCAGCTGCAGGGCAGAGCAGACTCCATCTGGGTATGCTCATGGGTCGTTGGGAAGGACCTGTGTGGCCCCTCCATGAGAGCCAGGTGCTGTTTAAGGGACCTTCAGGGTGGATCCAAACTCTAAGGTTTCCAGATCCCCTCCATGGGCTCCAACAGGGCTGAGTGCAATGCACTGATTTGCCATCAGGAATAAGTTTCTTCACTCCCCATCCCTTGAGCTGGATTATGTCATCATGCCAGGGCATTAACCTAGGGCTTGTGCATCTAAATTTATTTGATTCTGCCTTTTCTTCTCTTCTAATATTACAGCTTTGCCTGTAGTTTATAAATACTCCATTTAAGGAGCTATTTAGCAGTAACAACATTCCTGAGCTCAGTCCAAGAATTGAGCTAATTATGGCTTCCCTTCAAAAATCTATTTCCACTCCCCCTCCCAAGGCCTTCTCTCCCCTGTGGTCAAACAGACTGAAGATAATTAAGTGCAAAAAACTCCTACCTAAATAAACAGAGGAATTAATTGGATACACTGTCACTGACAGATTAGTAAATCCCAGTCCTGCATTACTTATTTATGTGAGTCATCCCGCTGTGTGGAAATATTTGTGTAATACCCTGATTTAGAAGAATTATATTCAAAACCCACAAAACAAGAGGTTTTTTCAGCATCTTCCCTAAATGGTATAAGGAAGAGTAACAAGTAATCTGTTTTAACTACTCATTAGCTGACTAATGCAACTGGTGATAAACACAAAAAAGAAAGTTTCTACTCTTGCAGCTTCATAACTGTTGCATTAATTTTTCATTTTTTCATTCAAGAAAAATCATATCTTACAATGTCCTTGGAGAAAAAGCCTTCTCTGTTTATAGGCAGTGCAATTGCACATTCTTGGTATATGGAACACCAAATGTCCAGGGGTAGCCTGCATCCTGGCAGAGCACCATGCATCTTATTATATGGTAGGAAAGCCAAATTTCCTCCTGCACAGTGCATCTATAAATAAATTGCTTCTTCCACAAGCAATTAAATAGAAGCATTTTTCCAACCAGCATGCAAATACAAGGGCTTTTCTTACTGCAAGTAATAGCCAATTTATATTAGTTTAAGGTCAGAATTATTTTAACAATTATATTAAAAATGCCTTCTCCTGAGCTTGCACAGGGATGTAAAAAAAATGCAGTGAAAAATTTTCTTTAAATGACATTTCTTCACTTGTAAGGATCTGGCATAAAGAAGTCATCCTTCAACTGTCTGCAATTCAAGTGTTATATGTAATTTCAGCAGGGTTGTTAAAGGTTGACCCTGCAGTCTTGAGACTGCATTTGCATTCAGCCTGTAGCTTCTTCGGGGCATTTGTGCAGTTTATTTACACTGTGCCTAGAAAAAATAACCTCATAATTTATGCTGGTGGCTATAAGGAGATTCTAGAAAATAAATTGGTATTTTTTGATTCTTGATCTAAAATTTGAATATCAGCAAACCGTCATGGAGCTCCTCTAATGTCTCACTCTTATTCAGAACATATGGTTGTATTTTTATGGGCTTGACTAATAAGGTTATTGAAATAATGCAGGGAGGAGGTTAGGAAATCTTCATCTGGCTGCTTTGGGAAGTTAAATTTATTTTAATAATCATTCTTAGAAGGTATCTCTGCTTTTCAGTCAGATTGCCATTGTGCCACATCACCTCTTTCAGAACCAAAGGGAAACCACAGTGGTACCACCTTGTAGAACTTCAAATATTGACAAAATTAGAACACTCCCATATGTAAATTGTATCTTACTGTGTGACTTTGTTTTATTACACTTGGAAAGGCTTAGAAACCATGGGGAGACAAGGACTTTCTTTTGTTCCTTCCAAATCTCCAGTCTTCATCTAGAGTAATTAGGCAGGGTATTTACAACTTTTCATCTGTTTAAAAGGTTTTTTGAGAATGAATGATTTCAAGCTACCTTTTTTCTGCCCTCTCTTGTAACAAAATTTACATGGTTTTTCCCTTTAACTTCCTTCCTCCTCCATTATGAAAACTCCTTATATACTTAAATAGTATCTCCCATTCAGAACTGCTTCCAGAAGGAAATGATTGCTGCAGTGGCATCCCATATGGTAAAAGAAGGATGAAGATGTTACAGTTTTTTATCAGAACTAGAAATTAGATTCCTTGCATTA
The DNA here is from genome assembly GCA_013400955.1 of Drymodes brunneopygia. NCBI lineage: Eukaryota > Metazoa > Chordata > Aves > Passeriformes > Petroicidae > Drymodes > Drymodes brunneopygia. The sequence goes on along the minus strand of VZTZ01042036.1, from coordinate 208,294 downwards.
CAATTAGAGTCTGTATTAAAAACAAGAGCTTGGAAAAAATGCTGATTATATTATTGAACAATGTAAGGAGTTAATATATTTCTTGTGAGTACTTTCTCATGAAAACCAGTATTTTTTCATGAATTTTGATCTAGTGTGTGCAGCACAGTTTCTCTGTAGCTTCATCTGTTCCTCCCACTTTGAATGAGGGCCAGAAAGGTGTCATAGACAGAATTATGCAGCCCATCTTTTCTTAAGACAAAGTATGTTTTTAAATAATAAATGATCCTGGCAAGTTGTTTATTACCAGCAGTTAATGATCTGTTTATTAGTTAAAGTCTGTGGCTGTTAACACTCTAACAAATCAGTTCACTCTGTTAAACATCAATTTTGAGTACATTATTGGTATTAACCATACAACAAACTAAAACTGTTGCAGACAGTTGATTTTATTGCTGTGGCAGAATTGTATAATAGGAGGCAAAGGTGTTCAAAAGGGTACTGCTGTAGATAGATTAGGTTACATTTGTTTGTATTGGTTAGCTACTCGCTTTTATTCATAATGAATGTGTATTCTCTTTTCCCAAATGTCTCTCAAGCAGTTTAAAGTCCTATATGCGGTAATTTCCATGCTTTTTAAGAGAGTTAAGATTTACTTTTGTGTCCATGCATATAGTTTGGAAAAAAAAAAATTTGTGGCTTAAAAATTAACTTCTGGAAGGTGTGCGGGATGAATAACTTGCTTTAAAAAGTAAAAAAAAAAAAGCCCAGAAATCAAATACTGCTAACACTGCTTGTTTGCCTGAGCAATTGGCACTAGATCAACTGGTTTTCCAGACTAGTTGCAGCTACTGGAAGGAACAGACAGAGACAGAGTTTGAAGATTCTGGTGTCAGCTCTGCATTAAGCTGTGCTTCACTTACATCATGTCAAAATCCCACAAGCATCTTCAAAAAAATGAGAAAACCTGGGATATTAGGTGATCTTGATGAGAGTACTTGGTCTTGAATGAAATGGTGCTCTGCAAGGTTTTGGCTCTGCCTAGTCCCAAACCATAAAATACATGGATTGCAGTTTTGCATGTGATCAGGAAACAAAGCTGTAAAAGTAGGTTCACTCCTAGAGCTCAAGTAGTGGTAATAAGTCTGGCAAGTCTGGATAAATAGGTGTGAGAATTACATTCCAACCCGCAAATTCAAGAGTTCAGATCTGTTCTTTCAATTTTGGCCCACTTCTCATAAAAGGTAGCTCTAAATACTTTCAGCATTTAGAAGTAATCCACTGATACATTGGCAGAGAGTAACCCCCAAAAGCTTTTCTCTAAAATGTACAAAAAATATTTTTCCCCAATCTGCTTGACAACTAAACTATTTTTAGGGTTGTCTCTATGCTAGATTAATCAAACAGATCCAAAACCTTCTATGGGCCCAGTATTATTTCTCTCATTTCTGGAGAGGCTGGTTCAAATTTGATTCGAATTTTTTAAATTCAGTTGAATTCAGCTAAAATCAGCATAGTTAAACCAGCCAGCAGTGGTTCATAGTGCTTAGCTAGTGCAAAGGCTATCTGAAAATAGTAAAAATTAAGTCACACTTAAAATTAAGTCACACTGACATTATATTGATAATCTACAACTTGCTTGGGGTAGAACAAATTACTGGAGAACGTGTTGTACCACCACAACTGTAGCTGTGGTCTAAAAGGTCAGTACAGAACAAGAATTCAGTAACAAAACTGACACTTTGGACCCTGAACAGTTGGATGTCTAGCAGAGCTTTCTGTAATGGTATTAAAGGGTTCAGCTCTTTTCACATTTGCCAACCAATTTTAATGCCCTGTTGAAGGAGGAATAGAAGGATCTGTGGTTTACACCCAGTGTTAACAGCAAGGTAATTTCCCTAAGAGTAAGTACTGCTTTCTTGAGAGTTTTAATTACCCGTGAGGTCCTGCGGTTTTCATCCAGACTTGCAATTAGCCAGTCATCCCACAGGAAGGTATTTGCAATGTAATCTGAATTAAAACCTAATCCAACTCCTGGTAAAACCAAAGGTAAAGTAGATCTGCTGAAATTCTGTCTCTGACAGTTTGTTGCCAGTGTAGCTTTTTCAGGGCTTGAGCTGCTGCAGCTTCCCTGTCACTCAGGGGTCACCTACCCTGCTTCAGAGCAGTCCTAGAAAACAAAGTGACAGGAGAGGGGAAGGAGGACAGCTCAGCTCTCACCTTTGCTAGGCAGTGGCACAAACTTTCCCACTCTCCTCTGGGAACACCAAACCACATTTTAATCTTGCAAAAAATGCAGATTTTATAGACCAGTGCTATAGGAGTGATCGTATCTGAAGTCAGTCGCTCACTGTAGCCCTTGGGGATTACTGCCTGCATCTGCAAATGTCTGCAGTTGGCATTCTGAATTTGTGTGGATTATAAACACAGCATGATTACATAAAATCAGACATACCCAAGGAAATCTATGGTGGTTGCTGCGTGAGTGGATTGCTAGTGCTATAAATTTAGATGCACTGATGCTTCTTGCCTGAAATGTAGTGATCACTATATATGTTTCCATGTGTTTGTATATTAAAGTCCTGTGTAGGATGGCATGAATGCTAAATGTGTTTTCCTTTCTTGAACACCTTTTACTGTCCTTTACTCTGCCCTGTTTATACAGTGCCACAGAGCAATGAGTGGTTTTGACAGAAAAACCTCTCAGTTGTTCCTGGTAGCATGTATTTTTCCTTACCAATGCATCACTATGCATCACTCTGCAACATGCAGCCAAGTGCCAAGACAATAGACTCTTGCTGTACTTTTATTTTCCTTCAATCTGTAAGAGCAAGGCTCCATTTAAATCCCTCTAAATGAATATTGTGAATGACACATCAGTGAAAAGCATATGTTTCACCAGTCAGGCTTGAGGGTGTTTGAAATCAGCCCTCAGTTTCCAGTGACAGATAGACAGCAACCGGACTAACAGAGCAGAGGGAGGGTGAGAGGGAAGTTGTATAGGCTGGACCTGTCAATGGGACTTGAGCAATCCACAGAAAAGGAAATACAAAAATTATGCCGCTTTATGTCCCATGGTTCTTTCTCTTTAGGAACAGAATCTGTATTATTGCAATCACTCTCAGCACACAATTGCTCTACATGCAGTAAGCAGGTAGAAAATTCAAAAGCATTTTCAGAATTAAAGGTGTTTCATTTGCAATTGCTAGATTTTCTCTTCTGGATTTTAATGGAGAGACAGCGCCATTTCAATGATTTCAGAATAAATGTGTTGGTGGAGTTGCTGTGCATAGTCTAACTCCTGGATTGCTTAAAAGTGAATGTTACAATTTTCCTCCTTGAGCCTTGTTTGGGACTTCACAACACGCAACACTACCAAGTGTGGAATATAGTCCAGAAAATTTTAGACACAGTCTGAAGATTGTTTGTGTATCACTCCCTCTTTGAGGACAGAGCAAGCAAATGGCATGGCAAGTTAATGCTTTTGTTAACCACAGCCAGTTCTGAAGTCAAGGCATTCTGTGCACAAGAAAGTCAGATTTCTTTCAACATAGCTCTTTCCAGAACTTGATGTTCATGTTTAAATCATTTTAGAATTAAGAATCCAGTTGTTGGGGCCAGAGTATAGACTAGGGAATATTTGTACAAAATATTTAAAGTTTTTCTTTGGTTTCCCTGGATCCTGCTAATGTTTCAACATGGGCCAGTCTCAGTTTGCTGAAATAGGGCAGGCTGAGGTTAGGAAAACCTAAAATTAGTGGGATTTAAACTCTAATGGCTAGACTAAAGCATTAGTCATCTGGTGACTGATGCCTTAAGATGTCTTTGTAAAGAAAGTATTTTTCAATCAAAAGAAACCAGAACAGTGCACTACCTGCTTTGGACAGGCTGAGTATATGTCTGCCTATTGGAAAATTACTTGGGTTACAAAGGTTCTGAAAGTTACCCCAAAGTTTTAAAAGTTTTGTCTTATATATGTTACAAAATGAGTAAACACAGGAACTTCAAATGATGCCTTTCATGGGTTTTGCAATATTTAAAGATACACCAGTAGATAACCTTTCAGATCAAGCAACAAATTAGTGATGAAAATGGGTAGATGTGGCTGCCACTAACTGCTGTTTCAAATCCATCTTCATGCCCTGTTCAAAACAGCAAATTTTGTAACCAACATGAAATTCAAGGGTTTGGAAAGGAAAACTTTTGTGCAGACAGTTATTGTGAGAGCTGTTATTGGGATAAAATTTGGGGTTCCGAAAACATCTGGAGTCTCAGTAAGACTTCTACAAGTGGGATGCCTTTCCTTATTTTTGGGTCACTTCTTGACACGAAGTTGTAAAAGCCCACAGCTTACTTTAAAGTAAGCCTGCTCTGTGAACTATGGTGTCTCTCTAGGAGCATGCAGAAAGTTAGGGAAAAGATCTGCAACTCACTGTCTCCTTCAAGCTGTGCAGATGTTCACAGTGCACACATTGAGACAGCTGAAGGCTCAAAATACCCTCAGTAGAAAACCTTTTCCGTGTGAAAATTCAAAGTAGATCAGAGTGCTCTACAAATTCACATTCTTTATGCACTGACTTCCTTGGTTAGATCTTTCCTAAAATGTCTTATGCCCACTGGATTTTCTCAAAGTGGTAGCAAATGGATGTTTACTACCCCGAGGCTAAAACACAGTGAAGAATTGGCCCAAGAAGTGCAGTTATCCACCCATCCATACAAGTCTTGAGCACATTTAATCCTCAAATCAGTTGCTAATGTATGTTGATACATCCACTGCAAGAGGCAGAATGGGGAAAGAGCCATTATTTCCTCTCCCTGAGAATCTTTACCAATGGCAAAAGTCACATAAGGATCCATCCTCACTCCCAAAAGCGTGTTGTGCCACATCAGCACATAAATAAAGAGGATGTTATTGATAAAACTTCTGAAAAAGGAAATATCCTTGACTTTTGGCTCCTGTATCATGTTCTCTGCTCAGTTCCTAGTCCAGAATTTTATCTAACTACACAGCACGCTGACCTCTTGAAACAGGCATCAGGCCCAGACTATGATCTTGCATATCTTACTAAAATTTTGGAAAAAATCCATCAAAAAATCTGTGAGTTTACATTTTCATAAAAGAACAGAGCTCCCTTCAAAAACAAAAGTCTGAAGACTGGGCTGTGAGAAAGCAGTGCATAGGAATTATGAAGAAAATAGAAATCCAAAGGCAAAGTGTCTAGAGACAGCTGCACATAGATAAATACTGGCATAATATTCCGGATTCATAGGAGCAGAAGACATACTTGTTGCTCCAAAATATTATATAATCCCAAATTATAAAAAATTCCTAGTCTCAATAGATGAGATTCAAAGCATAAAAGGTACATGCTTCAAATTTTCAACTAGAGGTGAACATGTATCACAGGACTTTAAAAATCTAGTCCTGGTTAGTTTGGAACTAGATGGTTAGTCAGGAAGGGAATAAATTTATCTGGACTTCAAGTTAATCATATCTAAATTTAACATTTTCTGGAGGCTTTCAGGAAAGTATCAAAACACTTAGGAATATCAATATTGTAAATTAAAATGTCTTTAGAAAGACTAAAAAGAAATAAATCCAAACTTTATAATATCATATAAACACAACTTTTTAGTTCTGTCATCTAGTGGTTTGAGTCTTGTGTTCAATTCTACAAATTATCTTTGCTGGAAATAGGCTATTTTTGCCTAGATTAGAACACAAATGGGGATGTGGTTTGCTGACAGCATGCATAGAGACATAGATTAAAGTTGAGAGCATTAGTAGGTAAATATAATAATTCTTCCACTTCCGTTGCTTCACTGGGTGATCTTGTTTTTCACCTAATGTAAGCACTGGTCACTGAAAAACATTATAGTGATATTTATTTCAAAGATATTGCCAAAACATCATTTAACCAAGATAGTAATTCTGTAATTCCTTCGAGAATATTTGCTTTGCCTACTTCAAAGCTGTTACCCTTCGTTATATATTTCTCCACTATATGTTTGTTGGATTTTTTTTTTTACTTTTGACCTTACCATTAATATTATTTCCTGGATTTATAAAAATGCAAATGATATGTATTCGTGATATGTATCTGGCACTTCACTAAAAAAATGTCTACTAAGCTTCAGTCATACAGTGTTTGGAAATGATAATATGACTTTTAGCTGGAAGATACTCCCTATTTCACTTCTGTTTCAAAATCACTGGCGAGTACCAAGCCGACTTCCATAGGTGTGGGATTGGTGTGGGCTCCAGTTCTATTTCCATCACAGTCAAGACTGTTAGATTAGACTACAGTCATATTCAAAAACTCTAAAGCTCCTAGAAAACCATGGAAGTCTGAAAATCCATTGTGTGCATGGTACAGAAAACTATGCAGTAGCTGTCTTTTGTACAGTTGACTTATTTTTAAAGCTGACTTTGTTGCTCTAACTCCCTTGCAAAGACTTTTGAGGCTCTTAGCATTTCAAATAAAGAGCTACTTTGGGTGTAACCTCCAGGGCCTTTTCAGAGAGAGGAGAGTCTATGGTGGCATTAAGTATGTACAGTTTATACTACAAAGAAGATCTTTAACCAATGTACTTGGGTGGAATGATAAATGCTGACCACACACAATTTCTGTTGATTTGTAGTTGTGTGTGCTCAGGATATCTCATGGTTTAAAATCCAGTGTGCTACATGATGATCCAAACATTTAGTTCAGTTATTGGAAAAAGGCAAAAGAACAACAGAAGTCTTAGTTTGGTTTATATTTATCAATTGGGAAAATGGTCCTTTGGCTTTTTTGGTTTGGTTTTCATTTTAATTACTCAGCTTATATTAGTACAAACCCTGGTGTAGAAAGTGATCTAACAACATAATGAGCACAGCTTATGCACAGGGTTTGTAGGGAGCAGATACACATATCTCCCTACCCACCATTATGTGTGACTGTGTGTATAACATGGGGAATTAGAATTAACTCATCCTTTCAGGGACAAGTTAAAGTACTGAGAGGTTAGAGTGAAGCCATCCTGTCTTGAAGCTGGCAAGCACGCTGCTACAGAATGTTCAGTTTCCAGGAGAAATTCTGGCTGTTGGCTGTACTGTGATTGAGAACCACTTTTTAAACATGAGTCAGCCATGTGTGTGCAACAGACCTGCTGTGTCAGCCTCTCCAGCACATCCCTTGGAATGAAATTTTTCTTAAGGTAGATGTCCAGATCATTGCACTTTCCTGAGCTTAAATGGGTTTGACCACAGTATCTTTGAGTAAAGTACCTCACTCAAACTGCTTTTGAAGGAAAACAAAACTTCCAAGTAGCAGGGCATCCTCCTGTTGACTGCTGCAATTGCAGCCAAGGACCCAAAGTGTATTCCCACTGTCCCCTTACAAAGATGTATTATTTCAAAACTTTCTTCTTTGCAACAATCTGCTCAGTTTAGATGCAGAATTCCTCTGTTAAGATGAAAAGTCTTTTTCTTGCTGAGTCATTAATGTCATGCATCCTTATTTGCCAAGTATGCTGGTTTTTGGAATATATATGAAACTTGCAAAAAAAATCTCTTTGGCCTTCATTCAAATTCATGGAAACTTATAAGAGATTCTACTTTCTTCACTAGCTTATATCAAATCAGACTGAATCCATATCAGCTTTTAAATTGCTAAAGCATTTGAATTGTCTATAACAGAATTTGTCTATGTTGACTCATTACAATTCTGAAAAAAATCACCTCTGACCACTAACAAAAGGGGTAGTGTATCTTGAGAACTCTGTGTACGACTAACTGACATATACAATAAATACAAATGTTACTACAGTAACAGATTGAAATTATATAGTTCGTTTAAACCTTTTTCCAACTTCAGCTTAGTTCCCGCTAAAGCACACAGGAAATAAACATATTGAGCTGTCTGGCACCAGGCAACTATCCAGGTCCTGTTCTGTCTAGCACTGTGCTAGGCTTATCCATCTAATCAACATTAGGGGGTTTATTTATGTGAGACAGATATATTAGTAATAAATGAATTTATTCAGTAGCTTGGTGGATTTATACACGTACAAAATCGTTTTAGTTTAAGGAGACTTAAAATGGAGTGATTCCACTACTTTTATGGGCTGTATTCTGAAGCCCTTAGCACATTCTAGTCTCCTCTTCACAAGAAAAAAAAAACCAACCCAAACCACACAAACCTACACATACACACACCAAAA
>VZTZ01042036.1:0-196029 GCA_013400955.1 Drymodes brunneopygia | reverse complement strand
CGCCCTCCTCCCTCCCTCCCCCGGCCGGTCCCCGCCGCCCTGCCCCGCACGGCTTGGGGCATGCCTGTGAGCATGTTCAGCATCGACAATATCCTGGCGGCCAGACCTCGCTGCAAGGACTCGGTGCTGCTGTCCCCGAGCGCCGCGCCCGTCGTCTTTCCAAGNAGAGAAGTTTACTATATTCATGCGTCCTTGTTCCACCAGGTGACCTAGGGGAAAAAAAAATAGTTCAGTTAATCAGTGAAGACGTTGTTGCTTCACTACATAAACCTTAAAACAGAGAAACACGTACTCCTCAGTGCCCTTTCCGTCCTCCGAGCCAGGGACGCAATACTCAAATCCTGCTACAGAAACACTTGGAGTGGGGGGGCGTTGCATGGTTATGTGGCAATTTTTTTAAAGTGCTTCTTAACCAGTTCGAAGCATAAATAATGAATCTGAGCTTTAGACAGAGGAAATCGCACCCACTAATGTGAACTAACACGACCAAAGTAGGCGCATAATAGACAAGACTAGGAGCTGCTAACCACTTCTACACAATGGCATTAATAAGATTAACCTGGGCAATTAGCCGGTGCAGCAGAGATCAAGCCTAAATCTGGGGCCTTTCTAAAAAGTCCACTAATGGAAAGGATTACGCTAATTTCATTAATTCTCAATACACAGACCCGGGCTGCTTTCACTCCTTTGTGTAACCCCCACCTCATTCCCACCAAAAAAGGGGAGAAAAAAAAATCAAATCTGGTTTTGTTTGTCATCTGCATATTACCAGGAACTAAATCCAGGATGACGTCGCCTGGGTATAAAAAAGGGAAGAGGTTCAGATGGATTATACTCCGAGCAGCCCTCTGGGTTGAGATCAGTAAACAGGCGAGAGTTGAGGGGGGAAAGTTCCAGGGGTGGATCCTGCGCAACAGCGCACACACCGCACACGCACACGCGCGCACAGACACACACGCACACTCTGCCCGCAAGCTGCCCTCGGAAAAGGCTCTGTTCTTTTTGCTCCGATCCCTTTTTAAAATTTATCCGAAAAGTTTCGATNATGTGCCGGCGTCCCCCGTGGGCCCTTCGTGCTGCGGGGCCGTGCCGCCCCTGGGCGCCCAGCAGTGCTCCTGCGTCCCCCCCGCAGGTAAGGCGGCCCTGCGCGGAACGGGACGGGACGGGGAGGACGGGCCGGGCCCCCTTTGTTCCCGCAGCCGCGGGGCCGGAGGGGGTGGCGGGGAGCTGGTGGCCCGCAGGAGCGCGGGTGGGCGGCGGGAGGGGGCTTTTTCGGGACGGGACGGGAGTGGGGGGAAGCAGCGATCTCATGCAAAGCCTATCGTCGACTCGTCTGTCTGTCCGTAGGTTACGAGGGCACTGGGTCAGTCCTGATGTCCCCTGTTCCCCATCAGATGTTGCCCTACATGAACGTGGGCACTTTGTCCCGGACGGAGCTGCAGTTACTGAACCAGCTGCACTGCAGGCGAAAAAGACGGCACCGGACTATCTTCACTGACGAGCAGCTGGAAGCGCTGGAAAACCTCTTCCAGGAAACGAAATACCCAGACGTGGGCACCAGGGAGCAGCTGGCCAGAAGAGTGCACTTAAGAGAGGAAAAAGTGGAGGTACTTTGCTTTCTTTTTCTTTCTTCTCCCCTCTCCCATTCGCACTCAAACGCGCTCGAACCGGATGTATCGCGGTGCGGCTCCAGCCCGGCTCTGCCAGGGGAGGGAGAGCGACCGCTTTGAGGGGGCAGAGGGGAAGTTTTTATTATTTCCAAGTGCCCGTCCTTGGAGTGGCCGGCCGAGCCTGTCACAGGGCTGTGAGTGATGGTCGGGAGGCGGCTGTGCCTCCTGAAGGCGCCCGGCCGGTCCCACCCGAGCGGCTGCTTCCCGCGCCTCTCTCCCTCCGTCCGAGCGCGGCCGCCGCACACCGGCCCCGGCAGGGCTCCTGCAGGGCTGAGGTCACACTGCGAGTTTGCATAGTTTTGTTTCTATTTTTTCCCACTAATATTTAGTCTCTTAACGTAACAGGTTTGGTTCAAAAACCGCCGGGCAAAGTGGAGGAGGCAAAAGCGATCGTCTTCGGAGGAATCAGAAAACGCACAAAAGTGGAATAAAGCGTCTAAAACGTCACCGGAGAAGAGACAAGAGGACGGGAAAAGTGACTTGGACTCTGACAGCTGATACTTCTAAGTGGGGGGGACATTTCCCGTGGACTGTCGGATATGCTCCAGAGGATGATACTAATCTTGCACAAGATCTGCCTTGTTGGAGGGGGAAAATATCTGTATATAATGTACAATGCCCCGAGCTGATTCCGTGTAAATAAAATGTGTTGCAGAGGTGTTGCACAGGTAGACGGCGGCGCGTTTTTTCACCCTGCGCCGCGGGGAGTGGGAGAGGAGAGGGACAAGTGAGCAGGGAGTGATAGTGCCCAGCTCCCCGGGGAGCAGGGCCGGCCCTGCCGGCGCAGCTCCTCGTTCAGCGGTGCGGTATCACACTGAAAGCGGGCGGAGGGCAGCGCTGGCAGGCCGGCTCCGCTCTCGGCAGGCCGGGGAGCGCTGGTGGATCTTGCACCCGGAGGGAAGCGGCCGAGGCCCGGCCAGGCTGAGCCCAATGAGGGCAGCCCGGTAGGAGCCCGAGGCGGCCGGGAGCGAACCCCGCCGCTCCTGCCGGGGCTCCCGCGGCGTTCCGGCCCCGTTGGCCCGGCCGCGGCCCGAACGCTTCTCCCGTCCGGCAGCGCTCGGCTCCCCCCGTCTGCGGCTGCCCCCGTCATGGCCCGGCCCGCTGGCCACGATGCCCTTGGGAAACACCAGCAGGAGAAGCAAACCCGGCCCCACACTTGTTGCTCTGTCCCGTCTCCATGCGCTTTCCCCTTTCTCCCTGCGGTTTTTCCTTGTTGAGTTTCCAAAGCGTTTGTCTTTGACCCTCGTTTAGAGAAGCCATCTCTCTTCAGCGGTGTTTAAAGTTGCTGTTAATAAATTCTAGACATTATCAAATGAATTACACGTAGGGGGAGTACGAACCCTCGTGTGCTGCTTTTTTCGGGTGCTTCGGAGGAAATTGCTAATGGAAGTTTTCTCTCCTTTGAGGCAGCACCTTTGCAATTACGAAAGCAGTGACAGCCTGGTCTCGTTTTACTTTTCCGTCTACGAGGGCCTTGTAGTAGAGACGTCTATTCCCCCTTTAAAATTCACACTCGTTTTCCTTTGGCTTTTTTCCCTGTGACTCTCCAGCTCAGAGCTCGTTATTTCAGAGAGGAACCACGGCTGTTTCACCATGTTTAGGAAGACCCTTCTCTCTCCTTGCCTAAAACACTGTCCATAAAGTTAAAACAAATAACCTGAAAATGTAAAGCCAATTCAGACGATCTCTGGCCTGAAAACTTCATGCTGTGCCTTTCATTCAAAGTTAAGTGGTAGGGAGCTGATTTTACTTAATTATGACCGATGCCTAAACTCACTTGTACCTATTCATCTCTCCTAGTTCAGACAAATGGTTTTTTACAAATGTGTTCTCCATTGCTTCTAGTGACACTAGAAAGGGTCAACTGCTGTGTTGCTTTCCCTTGTACTTTTCCTGATATATGTGATATAAGCAGCTTCTTACAGGTGTTGTAACATGGTGCATACTGCAGGTGTTGGTGTGATAGAGCCAGTCTTAGAACCTGTCTGCTCAGGTAACTTTTGAATGTTAATGTTTCCACATAGATGCAGTATCTCTTTCTGAGCGATCTCTCACCACATCAAGATGTAGGAAAAGCTGCTGTGGAAGAAATTCAGTGTGGTTTTGTATGAGCCAGTCCTTTAGGGGGCTAAGAGTTTCACAGTTACTGCTCTCTTTAGGAGAAGAAACTTAGCCTCTTGTTCATCAGTGCAGGAGAGGGGGAAGGGTAAAAGTAAATGGATTCTTCTTCTTGGATACATGTAATTGTTTGGTTATATGGAGCTATTGCATTTTGGAGATTCTACCCTATTTCTATGGATGCACATTTGACTTCTGTAAACGATATTGAATTACAGCACAACAGCACTAAAAATTAGTTTTCAAATTACTGAAAATTAGATTTGAAAAGAAGTGTTTTGTTATGTTATATGCAGGAAGTCTCACTGAGTGGATTTTTAATGTCATCACCTCTGTATTTAGTCATTGTTAGGGTTTAAAGTGCATACTTAATTTCCAAATAAAAGCCAGGTCTAAGGATAATATTGCCCAAGATTTTGCAAATGCTTATATATTTGTGTTACTTCCATGTCTAAATATCCTTACTGCCACAGTAGGAGCTTGGTAAGGTTTTGTTTTGTTTTGCATTTTTTTGTGTGGGGTGGTAATTTTGGAAGTCACTATTAAAGATTTTAGCTTGTATAGTTCAATGTGGGAGTTAAACTGGATTTGGGTTTGTAAAAAGTAGGATTTGAAAATATTTTTGATTACCAATAGGAGTTGCTTAAGGTTGTAGTACATAGCTTTAAAGATACTTAGACTTTTCCAGTGGGAGCAATGGTCCCAATTGAGAACCACGGCTGCCCCAGCTCACCAAACATGCCAGTTTATGGATTTATTGAGAACTATTTGTTCTGTGGAAACATGGGCTGTGATGTAAGAATCAAAACTTTGTATTCCAAAACACAGTTTCTATCCATGGAATTGTGATGAAATCACCTCTGATTTCTTTAAAATAACATTGTACCTCTGTCTGTGTTGATTTTTGAGTTTTCTATAAACTCTTTATTACCATAAGCTTAATCTTGCAGTCACAGGTATCTATTGTAATTATTACATGTAGGTGTAGATCTACTGAAGTTAACAATATGACTTTAAATTCTAATTGAAAAGCAATTTTAATCCTGACCTAAAAGCTTAACCTTACTTACTAAAAATGGCATCTGTGCCATTAATAGGAGTAGCTGTCTCGTTCTTTTCTCACTGGTGTTTGTTGAAAACCTAAAGGTTTCATTCTATCTTTTTAGCCTACAAAGTGAGTTTCTGTGTAGTATGGAAGTCTGATAGCGAAGCAGTAGTGAGAAGATTGCATAAAAAGGATCAAAAAAGTTGAAAACTAAATTATTGAAAACATGAGGGTGATTGTAATAATAAGATCTCTCATTCATTTTTGCTATTTTATTGTCATATTCCATCTCTAGATGTCTGTCTGGATTTTTATATTAGGAGAATTCCTCCATGCCAAAATGCAAATGCCACGTGGCAGCTTTCATTATGTTCTCTTTCTGTTCGTGCAGTAGGAACAAGTCAAAGCAAGGGACCTGAATATGCGCTACGTTCCAGCAGGTTCTGTTCTAACAAAGGGGCTTAGAAAGGGTTGTTTGTGGTTCTGTTTGTTAATACTTGCCTAGAAAGGAGACCAAGAGAGGATTTTACAAAAAAAATATTATTTGGCTGTTTTTGTCTCTATCTCCTCCACTGCAACTTACAGCCCCGTATCTTGGGCAAACACATTTTCAGAAGATTGGATGGGACTGAAATGTGTTGCATTGTTCATGGTACTGAGGTACTGCCTGGGTTTTACAACCTGAGTTCAGCTTCTTGCTGTCTTGTTGATTCTCTATGAAATGCTGGGCTTCTTTTTTTCTAAATTTCTGTCTCTAGAACGAATAATATTCCTCTCAGACCTCACAAGGGAGTTAGGTTGAGTGGAGGATTATAAGAAGAAACTTAAGCACTTTGGAGGTTCACCACTGTAGTGCAGACTGATTCCAGATAATGCTATGCATTATAGGAGTAATAACTAAATAATTATACAAAAGGAACATACACCAAATAAATCTCCCTGACACCAGGCTGGCTTAGGTTACAAAATTCTATTGCAAGGGAAAGGTAGGGAGAGCAACGTGTAGTAAGGGTCCAATGCAGAAGTTTTCTCCTGTATAGAGGCAGACTTAGTAATCTGATGTGCTATCTTCATTGTGCCATCTGCATTTTGACAGCAGAAATTCGTGTTTTTATTAATACTCTATTTGCCATATTTATTTCTGTAGTTCTTGTTTTAATGAGTAGTGTTGGAAAGTAGAAGTCAAATTTTTTTTTTGCTTGATGTGATTTATTATCAGCTGAAAAACTGGAGTTTTTTTACCTTTCAGTTTTACTAATACCTGAGTGAACTGTTTTTGAGCTTTACTATAATGGGATCCTGGGAATATAAACCATGCAAACTCATTCTTACACGTGACTTGTGAAGCAAACATTTGGATTAGTGGAAGTTATAAAAAAATGCAACATTGAGGTGAGTTCATATTTTTTGTGCTCCATCTGCATTTATTGGTTCTCTGGGATTAAACACCATGGAGCATAAAGGAAAAAAACCTGAAGAGGTTTTTTTTATGTTTTACCCCCCTATGGTTTTCTTCCATTTATACTTTATGCTTTCCTACTTCAGAGACCTGGTGAGCCTGGACTCAACCTAGACAGAGAAGTTTAGTCAAATTACCGTGTTTTCTGGAGTTGCTACTTTGGATTTGACTAGAGTCTGTTACACAAAGGTAACAAATATAGCTGCAAGGTGTTGGATTGTAAGAAATTAATGCCAATTTAAAGTGGCATATCTCTGTAAAGTATCTGACAACTTTAAATACAGAAACCTGTATCTGGAGAATTCAGACAGAGAAACCCAAATCTGGAGAATTCAAATTTAAAATCAAAAAATGGAATCAGACTTCTTACACTTTTGTATTCAGGATAGAGTAGATGTCTACAGATAAAGACTGTATCCCTCAAGATGTAAGGCAAAACTTAAGACACAACTGAATAGAACAATAATGGAGCAAAAGAAAGACCAGAAAACTTGTTAAAGCACAGAATTACCTAGAGTTGAATGTTGAAAGTTACTTCTCCTCTGTCTTCTAAAAGGTGTCTGAACACTGGTGCTGGCATTTCTTTTCTACTCCTTGCAGTCTTATCTTGGAGATTTGGAGCTTACAGCTCCAAAAACATCGAACACTTGTGCAAGCCTAGAAGTTATAATCATTCCTTTACATTATATCCAGGAAAAGGGCCTTCCCCCAAAACTCTAAGCATTGAAATCCCACCAGAGTTCACCTTGTTTCTATAACTACATCATCATTATTATTATTATTACTATTACTATTATTATTGCTGTTATTATTATTACCTTTTTGAGGGTATTTATTCAATGTTTGCCACCCACTGACTGCAGAGTGCTTTCATAACAGCATGTGTTGGGTTTTTCACCTTTGTTATACCATGACAAGAGGGGCAATTTTGGTGAATTTTGGTGTACCACCCTTACTCAGGATTCAAGCATCTCCTTCAATGGGCCTCCTGCAGAGCTTCTTCTCCCCTTGCTGTCCAGAGTGGGTACACCTGTGGACATGGCAGACTTAGTATGTACTTTTCCCGGAAGGAAAAAGCCCAAGGAACGGGGGGCCAGATTCTGATGGTGTCAGTTCAGTGATTTGGTTTGTAGGGAAGCATCACAGACCGTTGGATCTGCTGGAAGGAGCTGCTGAGCACAAGGATGAGAACATCTGAAGCTGGCATCCCTTTTGACTCAAAGGGGTTACAAGTGTAGAACCTGGGCATAACTGTATTTATTTCCCTATTTGGGGATTTTGGCAAGCTGTGAAAGGGCTTAGCTGTGAATTTTCAGAGTGATCCTGAGGTGGGAAACTACTGTTGCTCCATTTTGCTATTGGAAGTGCTGAGGTACCTCTTTCTCAGGGGGACACACAAGAAGTCTTTGGCACAGGCTGGGGAAGCAGAAGTGATGACATTTTTTCACTGTGGTTTTTAATGCCATCACCATGTTTTCCTGTTATCCTGCTGGAAATTTGACTTTTCTGGTGAAAATAAGGCCTTCATGGTTGATGTAATTATATATATAATTTCACTTTTTTCATAAACAAATTACATGTATTTTTGCCATGTCCATGAACCCAAATTGAAGGCTAAATTAATGGAAGATGAGTGAATAAAGGGACAATATGGTTTTGGTGTATAAAAGACATATTTTTAAAAGCCACAAAATCAGAGACCTAACCTACTTTGTTTGCACACTCAAAAACTCTTGCTGAGTGTTGCATGTGCAAGGAATGCAGTGCCAGCAGAGAACAAGTAACTTCCTTTGGAAATAGAAATGGAAAAGAGTTCTTTTTATGCCAAATTTTACCCCACAGTGGATAATTACAGCCAAGTTGTAAACCCCTTAAAAGCAATAAGGCACCAGTATAATGAAACACATAACTGAAATTTACTGTACTTGTATAGATTGCAAGCTTACTTTTGAATATTTAGTGTTCAACTTCTTAAATCTGTAGTGTTCACAGAGGGCTTATAAGTGCTAGAATTTTGATTAACTGTCTCAAATAAACTACTGCTATTGTTATCACTATAAATCTCCCTAACCTAAGAACCTCAAGGAGGCTGATATTTTCTGTGGAAACTGTAATGATTTAGAAGGGCATGAACTCAGCACCCTTTATCTGGAGCTTCGTCATTATATAGAAACTCTCAGGCCTCATTTACATCAGTTATTAGGTCTTATTTGTTTAATATTGCTTTTTCATTGGTTTTATACTGCGTTTATCATGTACATTTTTAGAACATACTGTGTTTTTCTTTCAGTTGGCCCTAATGGTACAGAGACAGCTCTTCACAGTGAAACTTATTCACCTGAGACTCCTTTAGCCTGATTGAAAGGATGACATGGAGGCCTGAGCCAAAACCTTTGTGAATTAATGAGAAATTTTTTTCTAGAGCTGATAATGTTTCCCACAGACATCAACGGATGTGGTTACTTTGTAAACTGATCAGTGAAGAGAGGGCATTAATGCATTAATCCCTGGTCAAAAGGGACAGTGATTATGGGACAGAACTATGCAGGAAGGGACTATTAGTAATCCCAGGGAAGCTTTCTCTCCTTAAAATTCTCTAACTGTCCTGCTCTGATTTGTTCAGCTAAAGTGGTCCTTCCCACCTTTGTACAGGTGCAGTTTTAATGGCAGAAATGTATTTCTGTCACTGAAGTCACTGTAGATAGTACTGTTGTTGATGGAATAAGCTTACCAATATATTTGGATTCATGTTAAAGGTTTTAGTGAGATACCTTTTAAGGTAAAAGCCACCTGCACTGAAATAATCACACAAATACAACACAGTCCTTAATAGAGCAGTAATATTGTTGGCAAGTGCTTCCTTGACATAGAAATAGATGTTTTCCATGCAATGAGGCTTGACTAAGGACAACATTAGGCTCTCAGAAATGGTGTGAAGCTTATCTCCACCAGTGTAAAGGCAAGATAAAAGTTTATTGATACCTATCACTCTTGGCCTTAAAGGAACATCTGATTTACCAGATGTTTAAGAGAACCCAGAACAGTGTTTGAGAATTGCAAAGCAGCTGTGTTTTCCTCTGCTCATGTATTCATTGGCACAGCTGCTTCAGATATCCGGGCATCTAAATTATTCTGACATCAGAAAAAAAACACTGAAGCAGGGACTGATTATGGCCATATTGCTTATGACGGTTTAATGCTTTGGCTGACTGATCACTGGGAAAACTGTTCAGTCACCAGGCACGTTGCAGTTGAGAGGTTAGTAGAATGCTCATGTTGAGCACTAAGAGCTAGGACATTAGGTGCTCTAGAGTCATTCTTTCTAATATCAGTCTCTTTGAAGTAGCTGTCTTAGGAACAGAAGCAGTTTCCATTTCAGCTTCATATCTTTTTGGTTGCACGCTGAAAATTTTGGTATTGGATAGACGGATCTCAGCTACAAAATTAAAACAAAAAATGAAAAAATAATGGTAAATTTGGTGTTAAAATAGTCTCAAAAGGTCCATTAATTTATGTATTTTGAATTTTTGTTCATTTTTGCTATTCTTCTCTCAGTTTCTGGTCTAGGTTGTCTTAAAAACCACTGGACATTTTAATAAAGTTTGGGTACTACTTTGGAGCCAGTCTACTGATACAAACAAATTCAATTTGCTTTTTTAAAATCACTTCTTGATCAGCACAAAGTAGAAACACAGCCATCATCGAAAAGTGTCTGAAAACATTTTTGGAGAAAGAAAATCTGGAGAGTATAGTCTAACCTTCACTTCTGGAAGTAGATCACATGAACTGGAAACAGCTCTCTTCCAGTCTGCATTGCCAAGTGACTCTTGGCCCTGCATGAAGAAGAGAGAAGAGCAGGCAAGAACCACCTCTCCCTACCTTTCCAAGTCAACATTAGATGTGAACTCAGTACATCTATCAGGGGCTGTGACTTGCTGAGAGGAATTGGCCCACAAATACAGACAATTACAGCTTTTGAGGATTCTAGTTGAGGATTAAAACCATTTAAAGTTTGATTGAAAATATGTTTGTACAACTGAAATTTTGAGATTTTTTAAAAAACAGTATGAGAGACATTTCATGTTTGCTTTTGGAACAAAAAACTTAAAAATCATTGTTGTTTGTAGACCATAATATGTTTTTGTTTGGGTTTATTTATTTTTACAAACTCTTACTGGCAGTATTCCCGTTCTTGTTACAGCATAAATTGTGAGGATAAGAATTTATGCTTGTAAATACCGAAAGCCTTCTGACCCATTCTAGAAACCTTAGTTCTTCCTTATGGCTCATGGTTGTGCATGTGAGACAATCAAAGCGTGGAGCTCTGTATAAGTGAATCATCTTTGGTATTGGAAGTGTTTTTTGTGCAGAAAAACATCAATGGAAGGTTATGCTATGGCTAATGATGCATGTCTTACAGGTTGTATTTGCAAGGACTGAGGTCCTTCTTATCCTATTTCAGCAGGCTTGAACCCATATCTGGCTGACACAAAGTGGAATCCATTAACAACCATGAAGTGTTTAAAACACTCGTGAGGCCCAGAGGATAGTGCTCCAGGCTGTAGCCTCACTGGGATAGGTCAGCTAGAGACTGAAATGAAAAATATTCATAGTATTTTCAGCACAAATTGAGACTGAGTAGTACAGTTTAGTGGATAGGACACTAGTATGGGAGTAAGGGAAGAGAATTTAGCTGTAGTTCTGCTGTTAGAAACTCTGCTGAGCCAGATATGATTCCATCTGTAAAGTGGAAACCATTAAATATGATATCCATAGAGACCAAGTACTATGTACTGTTTCTCCATCACAGTGTCTACTGAGCAAGTGTTTTCCTCTATTTACGCCAGATAGAGACATGTTTTAGGTTGGAAAATAAAAATATTTAGATAGATTTGTAATACCAGATCAAAGAGGTTCTTGAGAATGTAATGCTATGAAACCTGATTTAACCTCAGTTGCCTCACCAGCAGCAGGCCCATAAGTCTGTAAATTAGAGGTTACTTTCCCCTCTGATATATTACTTAAAATCCATTCTGAAGAAGGGATAAACCAACTTTAGATCTTATCAAGAAGACATCTGAGCAAGGGTGAGATGCCAAGGAAAGAGTTGGTTGGCCCTCTTGTCATATGTTTTCCACTTCTAGGGAAGGGACAGTGTACAGGCTGCAGAAGAAGAGATCAGAAAAAGGGGAATAGAAGCTTATAAATCCATGGGTTTTTACAAAGTGAGAGCTTGCCACTGTTTCTTTTCTGAGCTGTTTCCAATGAGTAGTTTGAGAGAGGGATGGATCTGAAGGATTTATCACCTGCCCGAGTCTGGCAATGCAGAAAATTATGATTTTGACAACTATAGGATCTGTATCTGGGTGTGACATTTTTACTGGTTCTTGCAGTGTGTGTGCCTATATTTGCATTTGCAAGGACAGCAGTTTTTCTTTCAGTGTTGTCAGCATCCCACTGAGAGGTCTTCTAGTGCATAGTTACCAAATGTGTTTGTAATCACTAACAGCAAGATAAATGCTATTATTACACATTGCAATTTCATTAATTTGATAAAAATCCGTTTTGGCTTGTCACTTGCTCCCTATCAAAATAAATTGCAAGGCTGTAATGCTCCACTGTGCTAAGTGGAAAACCACTTCTTCATGGCAGGTGTTGAGTTGAGCTGAAAATTGAGGCAACCTCAAAGCAACAGTTTGGAGTGATGGGGCTTAATGCATTAGTACTTCTAATAGTGTGGAGGTTTTGCATCAGAAACAATGTGTTTTATCTAAGATGACCCTTACTGCAGGGATGGCTGACTGATGTTGGCCAATATTGCTGACCAATGTTTTCCCCCATCCCTTCTCTCCTCCCAGAAAGGACAATGGCTAAGAGCAAAAGGGTTGTAGAGGGAAGAAGCTCTTTGGACTGACTACAGGGCAGCTCTGTGAAAGGGATGGGATCTCACAAGGCTGACTGTAAGTGACCTTCCAGTCACCAATGCTCTGGAACAGCTAAGTTCTTGATTCAGGGCAGGAGACACAGCAGTTGGGATTTGGCCAAATGTTGCAGCTTGCTGACCCTGCTCGTGCCATTACTGTGTCCCTTGCAGTAATAGCAGGAGATCAGCCCCATTCCATGTGGGGACTTCCTCATGCCAGAGAAATCCCTAAGGAAGCAATTAAACTACAAGCTTCATAGTAGCATGCATTTTAGCCTGTGATCTAACTTTGTAACCCATGATTAAAAACTAGGTAGAATACTGCTGATTTCTTCCCAACAGTAAGGAGACTTACTTGCTTAACATTTTATTCCTGTGTCTTGAGATGTTATAAACATTGTAAACATTATAGATGAGAATTGTAAACACAAGTTATTTATGCAGCAAAACATAAATAAATGCCTAGGTCAGCTGGTAAAAATAATCAGTACTCATTACTGCTATTTAACTTTTATGGAGTGACCTAAATATCCTACAGAGCAAACACAATAAAGAAATTTATTCTTGAATGCCGCTGCTCATTAGGGACCCAATGCCTGACAAGAACTGTATGTGACCCCCTCACAGGGCATCTGAGATGCCTCAGGTGTGG
The DNA here is from genome assembly GCA_013400955.1 of Drymodes brunneopygia. NCBI lineage: Eukaryota > Metazoa > Chordata > Aves > Passeriformes > Petroicidae > Drymodes > Drymodes brunneopygia. Next base: position 183,162 of record VZTZ01042036.1, on the reverse strand, counting down.
GCTTGAACCATCTCTTGGGCATGTCTTCTCTCATAATGTCTTGCATACATGATTAATATCAGTGGAAATTTTAATCTATTCTTGGAATTTGTGTGTCTTCTGGTGGTCAGAAAGGCAGTTTCAATCTGACTGAGAATACTCCTGTGCATTTATAGAACACAGTTTTAAAGATTTTTAGGAGAATTTTATTTTAACACATCTGTATGTTCAATGCTTTACTTCTGCTACCAGCAGTTATTTACCTGAGATATGGGAAAGTGATTGGGGAAGGGGGGGAACCAAGGGTGTTCTTGAGAAAAAAAGTCTTTGTGTCTCCATGACGAGTGTCTCCTGGTGAAAGGCAGACTGCCTGTATCAGCATTCATTGAGAGAGAGAAAAAATGGGAATACTCAGAGTGCTTTGTCCTTTCATTACCAGCACCATACAAGTGCAGTTGGATGTTAGCACTGTGTCATGTTTCAGTCTGTTCCTGGTTTGCAGCCCTTTAACCTGGGTACATTTCCAGCAGTGTCATAGATTTGCTGCATTTCTTTACTTTTTGCTGCCTGTAAAGCTTTGCAATTCTTAAAAATTTTTTTAATTATTATTTAATTTTTTCCTGTTTGTTTCCCCAGCTATACCTGTTTGCTCTAAATCAGCTTAAAAAATTTTGTTCTGCATGTAAGTCTGGCAAGAGAAGAGGGTAGCTTGAAATTTAAAAAGAAATTTGTGATTTGGTGTGCATATCTCTGATCAGACTAGCTACTCTTCAAGCTTTTCTTATATCCAGACAGTTGAAAGTAAAAGGACAGAATTAATAATGAAAATCTTCACCTCCTCTGAGAACTGGTCTGTATATGTGCTTGTTCAGAATGGTTACTCTTACACTAATTGACAGGAATCACTTTCTCTGGCTGGATTTTATTGTTGCATTTACATGCATATTGCACGTGCAGGAAATGTCATGCTGATTTCAGATGAGAACACATCTTCTCTTAGTGGGACATTTTGGTTATATCAACAGTAGTTGCTCCTAAAAACAAGCTTAAAGGATGTTGGTTGTGGTTACAGAACTCAACTCATGTTCTGAGATATTCTTCCAAATTTTGCAATGGTCCAAATCCACATCTCCTCCTTCTCAGATAGTGGAGCTCCAGAAATGGGTATGATCTGGCCTAAAAGAGCATGTTTGGCACAGTGCTTGCTCATTTAATTTCTTCTGACCCAAACCACTTCAGTGAGGTTCAGTTTACTCATGAGAGATATTCTATCCCTGTGGTGGAGAAATTCACCAACTTCTGATGTGGAACAGACAAAGCCAGATGCCAAAATGTGTTTGCATAAATACATATTCTGGTGTGGTGATCCCTTTGTAAACATCTGTACTTGAGAACCTTGCTGGATTTTGAAAGCTCCTTGGAGAACATGGGGAAGGATCTTTAACAGAACTCCAGCTTACAAGACAAACAAACATTCCAAGCAAAAATAATTCTGGTACTTTTTGGGAAATTGCACTATTTGCCTTGACCCAGCATTTTAGATGAGACAAGCAATTCAACCATGTGTCATCCCAATAAAAATTCTACAGGACAGGAATATATATTTCAGTTGAGCTACCATAGGCTATTTTCGGAAGTTTTAGCTGTATTTTAAAATTCAGTTACCTTGGGGTTATTATCTTAGCTGATTGGTCAGAGAGTCAGTCTGAAGTGGTTTTTGAAGTACTAAGTATTTCCTCTGTAGGTCAGTGGGACTCAAAACTCCTTCATTCCCCTATATTAAATTGAACCACGACATTACACTGTGCCAGCCAGTGGGCCTTTCAATCAGACTCTGCTCACATTCCAGCAAGGACAGTGGATATCAGTGGTACACCAAAACTGTTTCTTTTGTAAGATTCCTTCAGTGACAAAGGTACTATTGTTGGAACAGGTGCATTCAGTTAGGCTAAGTTTGTAAACTCAAAGTTTGCAATAATGGTGTGTTTTGAGAGTTTTTCAAGAGCTAATATGGAGTTAGGTTTGTTTGGCAAGATGATGTTAGAACTCTAACAGTGTCACAGAAGTCACATAGAACTCAGCTCAGAGCTGACCTTGCTCTGTCAATAGGTCTCCTCTGCTACTTTATTGTTATAAAGTTATTGTTATTGCCACTTTCTTCAGATCTTGGAGATCTCTTGATTAAATCTTGACATGCCAGGTTTGAGTAGCTTTTGAGAACTGATGCAACGACAGCAAAATGGAAGGGATATCTGGCATGCACTTTTTTTCCTGAATTTACTACATGATTTCAAACCTGGAGGAGAAAAGGGGAATATCACTGGAGTCAGAGGAGCTGAACTCAACAAAGTCATCAATTCTTTGCTCCTATTCATGCCCTTACTCTCCAGAGTACCTTCGCCAGCTTTAGCAAACACAGAAGTTTGTGATGGAAGCATACTGTGGATGCATTATTTTTATTTCATTTTTCACTTTTCCGTAAATGGCAAAAGGGCCGTGGCAGTTTTTAGCTTAAAATGGGAAGACCCAAATCTAATGATGTTTAGAAACCTTAGGACCTGCTCTGTGGCTCTGGGGATTTTTTTCTGTTTATGTCACCGCAGCATTCAGTAGCTGCAGCTCACAGCAGACAATATCAGGCTTCTGCCTGACAGAACAAAAGAAGGAGAAGATGAAATTTTGGCATGGAGCCTACTGGTATGCTTTGTGACCTTTTTCTTCTCCCTAAAAACCAAAAAGAGCGTCTTAAAAATGATCAGTGCAGTTTCAAATTTAGATGTTAACCAAAAAGAATCAGCCTCTTTTGATGGTGAAGGTAATGCTCCTGTAGTCTAATACTAAACTTTGTGCATGCTGTTGGCAGGGTGAACTCTCTGAGAGTGTTTTGCAATGAAGAAGGATGCATGTGTTAAAGGATGGTGATGGGAATTTATAAAGTGCAAGCAAGAACATTTCTACCTTCATAATACAGACAGAGGGCATAAATTGCCCTCTCACATGCACAGTTTCAGCCCACATATTTGGACATGTGACAGAGGCTCATGTTGATAGTGGCCCGTATGTAATGTACATCTCAATCTGTATATCTACAAGATTTCAGTTTGTCTGTGAGAGAAACTTGAAAAGAGAAATTCTACTTATAAAAAAAGTTCAAGAAATTATTAGAGTTGGAAGGAAATCAAAATAATGGATTTCTCTTTTTAACCTACATACACTTGTAGAAGATATGCTAGAACATAAGTCTTCTATGCTCCATTAGAAATAGGAAAAATTGTCTTGTTAGTTGAAAAACAACCACTGGGTTTGTATTGTGTGGGATGCAGGTCAGTGTAAAAGTAAAGTGAGTGCTGTGCCTTGGAATGAATTACAGTTTTGAAGGATAGGTCCTGCATGCTCATTTTTGGTTTTGGCATTTAATGCCTTCCCCTCGTTCAAATATGTGGGAGGAATCAAATGTCAAAATCTTGACTGTGTATGATGTATAATTTCTCTCTTGTATTTCAGTGGGAAGAACATCAGACCCCAAAATGATTATGTGTCTACTCGTAAAGAATACATCTCTGCATATTTTAATGTCAGTTGCGGGAAATGCAGATGGGGTAAAATATTGTTGTCACCTTCCCTCTTATGAGTTTGTGCTTGTATTTTTCTACATAACCTTGCAGGATGCCAACAACCCAGAACTTTAAATCTGTGTCTGGAGCTTTGGTCCTGGCCAAAGCAGACCTCTAGAGACGAACGTGTCCCAGGACTTCAGAATCCCAGTCCAGATCTAGGTCAAAAGAATGGAACCTGGGATTTGTGAGCAGAGCTCTGTATGCTTGAAACAATATGCAAAACATCTTGAAAATTTCCCATTATGTTTAGTAACAACATGTCTATTTTACAGTTGGAAAAATAGAGCCATGAGGAGGGTAAAGGCCTAGTCACACTTTACAACAAGTCAGTGGCAAAATTTATGGAAGCTCAGGACTCCACAGCTCTGTGATTCTTAAAAACAACTGGGTTCAGCAAATTACATCCTTTTTGCAGTAACTATATTCTCAAATATGGTCAGTTTAAATTTTGGTGCCATTTATAGAATGAATCCTGAAGTGACAAGAAATAAAGTAGAGGAAGTATTTGGGAGATACTGAGTTGGATATGAGATGGATATTCCACATGCCAGCAGCAGGGACTGCAGTGAGCCAGCAGATCCTCTTCTGAGGTTTCTCTGGCTAGCTCTTGCATAGACCTTGAGGATGTTGCCTCTTCCAGCAAATGATGCTAGAGAGGTTAGGTACCACAATGCAATTTAGACAGGCTCCTATGTCTGTTTGCATTGCTCCTGATGCTGAAGCATGCCCGGAGCAGCAGAATGGAGAGGAGAAAAATGTGTCCCTGCCCTCGTGGGCTCTGGATTTTACCCTGTGCCTCGTCTGGGTTCAGCTCACTTCCACAGTGCACTGCCTTGTGGTTGCTGTCTGTATGTTTGGTCTTAGACACAAACACCATCCATGGTTCCCTGAGACAGGGCCAGGCAGGGCCAAAATCTGCCCTGTGCCTCCTTGCACCTTGTTTGAAACAGTGGTTCTAAACAAGTTTTGTGGAGGGGTCCAAAGCCTATCAGAAAGAAATGAAGGTCTTACATAAACTTCAGGGGGGTTTGGATCAGGCCTTACGTGTCTGTTCTTACTCCTAGTGCAGTCTCTGGGATTTTTGCCAGGGATTCATTGGGAATAGTTTGACTTCACTGTGACCAGGACTGGGTCCAAGATGAGCATACACAAGGGGAATGAACAGTCTCTTCAAAAATTTTTAATTCCCTCTCAAGGCTCCACAGCAGTGCAAAATGGTGTAAAGCAACATAAACAATTACATATCCTAGGAACAGAGATGAGAATTCCTAGTACATGCAGTTTTATTGAATGTTATCAAGGCTCCCTAGTAGTTAATTTGATTAAATGGAGCTCCCTGAATGTTCTTTCTCTAAAAGTGATTTACAAAGTGTTTTAACATGAAGAGTTTCCAAAAGCACTTGGATGTCAAAGAAGAGCTATTAATCTTTATATTAGCATTCTGAAAAACAGCATGTGTTCCTTGATTAGTTGATATTTGTTTGCATTCTTCTTTTCTACAGAGGATTATCACTTTGACCTTTTTAAACATACTGTAGTTCTTCAACATGTAGGAGTTAAATATTTTCATGTTTGTAAATGGGCGTTAATCTGGTTTTCACTGGTGTAAATAAGGGCTGAAGCCCACAAAGAATACTGAAAAACCTCAGATGTGAGTTCTAATAATCTTTATCTCATGAAACACATTAGTGAGCAAGTTAGCATGCCATATGTATGACCATCTTGGACAAGTCACACTGGGGCCAACCCTGGCCAGCTCTTGCCTGTGCTGATTGTCTCACTGATTTCAGCAGGACTGATCAAGTGAGATGAAGGATTTCTGCCTCCTGCTTTTGCTGAAAAGAAACTCAGACAGGATTGGCCCAGTGGGCAGATTATAGGGTTTCCCTTGCAATGCAGATACACATCCTTCATGATTTTAAATAAACGTGAAGTATGCTCTCTAAACAGAAAAGTAATAGACACTAATTTATGTGTGGTGTACTTCTGTTTCATGGTGGCTTCTAACTGTATCTTGGGTGTGTATTTCTTATTGATATTTCTGTTCTGTGTGTGTGTATGCAATCAAAAAATCCTGTAAACTGACACAGCATCAGACTGGTGACACTTTCAGCCTCTTGGGACAAAGAGTGGGGCGGGAAGTTACAAATAGCAGAGGTGCTGTGCACTGTCAAGCAGAGACAAAAAGAAGTGTCATAAAGATCCATTAAAAAGGGCATATTTGATGAAATTCCAGTGGAAACTGCAAGACCACATCACAGATATTAATAGCCAAGTTAGGGTCCAAAGCTTTAGCACATGCACTTGGTCCAAAATATATTAAAAATACCAGTCTTGGTTGCCATGGTTAGGACTGTTGATATGTTGCTTTGACATTTTCAGTGTTATTAATTTGGCTCTTTTGTCAGGTGAGAACCCTTAAATTAAAGATTGCTTTGGATTGCTTCATAATACTTCTGCTAGGGCAAAAACAGAAGAAAAAAGAAACCACACAATTAAGGATCTGCTGCCTGTTATGATTCTGACATCATGTGAAAGAAGACATTATGGACCCCTTGTGTGTTTTACTAATCAATGTTGTGGGTCTTCCCCATTTTTCATTAAGAATTTGGATTCTAGAGAGTGCAGTCATAATGGAAGCCTTAGAACAATAATTGTATCTTCAGGTGCAGCTGAACACTGGATCCTTGCAGCCCCTTGCAATCTTCCTCAAGGCCATCAGAGCTGCAGCTGGAAACTGGCAGTATTTGCAACGAGGCTGGCAGAGGGTGAGGGGTTTGGGCCATGAGTTGTATCCCTTTGTTTGAGTATGCAAAGGAACCCTGCCAGGTATTTTGCAATTTTAAGCATGTTTCTTGGTTATTCTTCAGGCTTTTGCTGTGTAAATCTATTTCCCTTTCTCTCCTTTTTTCTGCACAGCTCTGTTTCTTGGTATGTGATTTTCTTTGGTTACTGTACCTTCTTTAAATTCTGGTTGTCGCTACTGTGCTGTGTCCTAACTTCTGGCTTCTGGCCATCTCAATTCTTGTATGCTTATCTGAGCTTGTGTTTCATGTACCTAAGCCATAATGTATTTCTTTCTTTACCTTCCTGCCTTCCCATCTTCATCCTCAAATATTAGATACGTTAAATCTGCATACAAATTTTATGCATGCACATTAATTGGGAAGATAAATGATTATTACAGAGTGGAACTTGAAAATAAATAACATATGTGCTTTTCCCACCCTTGCAGGAAATTTAGGTGGTTTGTGTTAGCACACTAGCTTATACTTGGTTAAAATAAGCACTTTACCTAACCCATCAACCCTAGTCCCAATCCCTGTTCCCTGGAGGATTTGGTTTGGCTTGGCAAATACCATATAAAGGGGTAATCTGCTCCCCTCTGCCAGCAGACTGCTGCCTGAGTCTGATAGTCATCTACTTAACTGGCTTTCATGAAGTGCAGAAATGCATGTTGGGCTGGGCCTGCTAATGGTGCATGGAGTTTTTCCTGTAGTAAGCCCTAACACATTTTTAACAAAGTTTGAAGTTTGTTATTTTTGCAGAGCATTCATGCAGACAGCTAAGTAATGGTGGGTGAATTCCCACATCCCCAAATTTAGGCTGGAATTTTCTACACCCAAACCCCTTTGCATTGGCTGCAAGGCAGTAATACAGCACATTACAATTGGTCCTGTAGAGTCTGGAAAACTTTTGGTGTGCTGCCACAAATCCCACAGCCTTTTGGCTGACCCATCACTGCCTATGCACAGCAGGGATAGCCAGCTTTTGTATAGGAGCCACTGTATTCCCAAGGAGGTATTTTGGGCAGACCAGATACAGCCACGTTTATGCACTTGAGTTTTAGAAACTTTCCAGACTCCATTTGCACACTGTTTCCCTTTCTTACCCCTTTCCAAACAGAGTCAAGCAGCCATGTGGCTGGCTGGTTGAGGTTGGTACTGTGGGGTTGTGGGCCACCTTTTGCCACTGGGCTGCCACTTGACATACTTGGTCTGCATGAACTGCTCTTGCAGGATGCCCACAGCTGTGGTATGCAAAAGCTTTCTCTCACATCTAGCTTTGCTCAAGTGTGACAAAAAGCCTGATGCCATATGGGATATTCATTCGCACTAGGAATTTAGTACTGTGTCTTGCCTGTCACTTAATTAGCTGTTATTTATTTTAATAGAATGCATAATGCAGGGAATTATTTTTGTTTAAGGGACTTAAGTTGACTTAAAGCCATAGGGAAGAGGAAAAATCCCCACGTCTACAAGAAGTAATAAAGTGCTTTTGTTTTCCTAAAATTATTACTATTTGAAGTCCAATGTGCCAGATCTGGAATATTGCAGTAAAGGTTGCACTGGGACTTCACAGTTATTTACTAGGTGATTATTTAGAGTCACTTTCTTTTTAGTCAGTTGTAACATTTTACATTTTGGGGGTTTGACTGGGATATGGCATCACACTTGGTTCTAGCTGTGTTGCAGTAATCTCTGTGTGACGTGGAGCCAGAAAGACCTATAAAAGCAGCTGTTGCTTTCATTAAAACCATTACAAAGGTCTATTTGTGGTGTCCCCAAAAATAATTCTGATAATTGGTTGTTAATTTTAATTACTCACCAGTCGAATACCTTGATGGGAGAAAGAAGTATACATGTCCAGTTAAACAAAATAAACACATATTCAGTAATAACTGGCCATTTGGGGAGCATGTTAAATGTAATAATACTGTGCAGTGATGATTAATTTATAATCTTCATCAAATCAGTGGGAGCAGGATATAGTTAATATGATGTCATTGTTTAGATAGCCCCTTTTAATGACTTATTTATATACATATGTTCAGTGTTACAAGGTGGTGAGTCGACACTTGTTAGCATTGGGCAAGCTGCATGATCCACTTGTGGAGCTTTTTTTCAGGCAGAAGGTGCACAGTGCCTTCAAGTTCTGATTTCACTCTGACCTCCAGGCCCTCAGCATGACCAGAGCAGAAGCAAGCTACCTAAACTTCCCCATATTGTGAGGAGCAGCAGTCACAGGGTGCACAGCTGTCGTGTTTCAATAGAAACAAAATACAAGCAGAAAAGCTCGCTGTTTTCTAGGGGGCACGGAGCAGATGCAAGAAGCAACAACTGGGCAAGAGATTGAAGCTTCAGTTTGCCACCTGGTTCCTTTGCAGCCATCCACTGTGGGGTGCTGTACTCAAGGCTCAGGAGACATTAAAAGAACACTGTTGAAGCAGTTGAAGTGGCATTTAGTAAGTAAAATGCTTTGGGAATTCTAGAATTTCCTAATACGACCAACACTGTCCTCAGCAGAGTTCCAAAACATAGCCCCATAGTAGCCACTGTGAAGAAAAGTGACTCTACCCCAGTCAAAACCAGCCCACTGGATAAAACAAGTATTCTTTCACTTCTCTTCCTCTTTGCCTTGTGTTGTTTGAAGAATCCTGTCATTCATTCTCACAGCACTGAGAGGAGGAACACATGCTTTGTTCAAGTTAGCACTGAATAATAGGTGGTGTGTGAGGACCATGCCAAGTGCCTCTAGCACAGGCCCTTTTTTTGGGTGGAATTAATCTGAGCAAGGTACCACATCCTCAGCCTGCAGTAAGGGTATTTTTGATGGTCAAGTGGTGAGAAGTGAGAAGATGAGGCCACTACATTACCACAGCATGCATAAATGTTCACATATTTATCATAATATGAATACACAACAGGAGAAATGGAGAACTACTATGGCTCTTTGAATAGCACGCATGGGGAGGTTAGGTTGCGGGTGAAGTTTCTCTTTTTGCTCCAATTTATACCTATATGCAACACACATTGTTGGCAAAAAGTAGAAGTATGATTAATTCACTATTATGGGCAGGCAGATTAGTCAGGTTATGGAATGGCTGTGGCATGGAGAGTGATAGAACAGTTTTCTCATGAGCAAGCATTTTGTCTTGTATCAACTCTATCAACTGTGCTTTGTGGTCAGCTGTTGTTCTCCATATACTCTTATTATGCATTCTTGTTAAAACTTTTTCATCTTCTTTTAGCCTTGACTGGGATATTCCAGACCTGTCCATTCTTCCACATAAATGAGCAGTAATTATGTGAGTTGACCACAAGGAAGGTCTGAATTTATTTCGTATTCCAAAAAAATATGAAAAAGACAAGTAAACATGAAGCACATGAGAAATCTAAACAGTAATTTTCTCCTCTTTGATTCTGTTGTACATCTCTGTCCTTTGAAGTCTAGACAAATAGGCTGTGGCAGAAAGACACGAAGATATTTTTGATAATAAAACTTACTAACTGAGGGTATTGTGTAAAGCCTGGCTTCCTTACAATAAAGAGTGTGGTAACAGTTCCTTCAATGTGCTGATTTTGTTTCAGTCCAAAATGTCCTAATCATAAGCGAGGTGATTTATCAGTTAAGAAAGTCACAAACTCCTTAGAATTATGCTACCTCGATATTTTGCATATACCCAATACTGTTAAAAAGGGAGAATCATTTGTCTGTTGTTCTACTGGAGTGGTGAGCTGGAGTGAGTTCAGTGGTAAATATATGCATAGAAAGTAAAGCCTGTCCATCTGACCATCTTGGCTCTAGAGAGATGGACTCTAATCCAGGTGGAAATGAATGATATTGGAGTAATATATTTGCCTACTTCCTCTAATTGCTGAAAGTCAAACCTCAGTTTTTACAGAAAAATTAGTGCAGTGGTTCTCACTATAAAATTTTGGTTTCAATGGGCTTTCAAATATTGATTTTATAAGTTCTAATTGTTTATTAAAATGTGACAGAAAAATAGTCATGTCAAGAAATGTGAACTCTCCACATTTTAATTCTTTTTTATTTTTTTTTTTTAGATACCTGTCCTTTGCAAATATTGTGCATGGCGCAACTTTTAAAAGAATAACCTGAACATGGCTTTGGGTTGCAGACAGTGCACTCATGCTCTTCTAGGATAAATGAGGTGTCTCTGCAAAATACCAGCATCAACAACCAGGGGCAGTTCTAACCATGTCTGGGGTCTACTGCATGGTCAAAAGTTATTTATATGAATATTCTCACAGAGCACTGCAAATAGTGGAGGTTACTGCTGACAGATAATTGGGCCTGTCACTGTTGTACATTAATCTGAGCACACCTCTTTATCCATACATATCTAATACACAAACTACAAGATCCTCTCTGTTCAGATTGCTTGTAACCACTGTACACTTTCATATTTCCAGTAACAGCATTTTTTTCTGTTATGAAGTCATATTTAAAATGTGATGATTCAATACAAGCATATAGATTTTTAGCTCAGTGTGCAGAGATTTAAGTGCCGTTTCTCATTGATGCTAATGCAAGTCAGGTGGCTAATACCCTGTACAGCTCACTGAAGATTCCCCTCAAGATGCCTTGTAAATTGCTTTTCATTGAAAGCACGTTCAAAATTCACTTTTCTGTATATGGTTTTTGCTACAGCAGTCTTACTATAGATATTAAGCTTGTCACTAAAGAGGAATCATAAAGTCAAACAAGGCTTTTAAAGAAAATCTCATGCAATAAAATTTTAAACTCTAGTTGATCTCTTGAACTGCAGCATTTCTCTGCTCAAGGTCATGACTGGTGTGCATTACAGTTGGCTCTGCACCTAGACTGCTTTGTCCTTACAGTTGGCACAACCCAGCTTTATCTGCCTTTACAGCCATGAGTATTACAGCATCAGATTTGGGTTCTCCCATTAAAAAAAACCAAAAACAAAACAACTTCATGCAGAGATAAATGACCGCCCAGACTAGAACGCCTAATTAGAAAGAAGTTTGTTTGACATCTGTTGAGTACATTGAGCCCTTCTTCCTTCTTCCAACTAGACAGTTCTATAGAAGTTCCCTACCTTTGGTGCAATTTCTGTTTCTGATAAATTAAGTTCCAGCTTAATATAGCTTTCTTGGGGGTATATTGATGACTGCTAGATGTAAAAGGATTGTTAAATTGCAGATCAGTAATCCAGTGTTGCTGTTTGAAGATGAACAACTAACTTGGCTGTGTATCTTTCTGTGCTCCCTTCTACTCCTTCCACAGGAAAGCGAAAGCGGAAAGTAACAATTTCCTGGGCACACCTGACTCTTTGTGATGCTCAAGGTCTGGTAAGGGATAAAAAATTGCCCTAATAACAATAAGATTTCTTTAAGTGCCTTTTTACAGTTGAGATTAGAACAGGCAGTTATGTGATGGATACTGTGTAACTTGTAGAAATTTCTGGTTTTGGAAAGAAGACCCTGCTTTTTGAGCATCTCCAGCCCAGTGTCCTTGACTGTTCTGAAAAACAGGGTTCTGGCTAGCTGCTAAGAATATTGGGTAGCCAGTCATATTCTACAATTCCCTATTTTTTAGTAAAACAGGAATTACAGTACTCTGTACTGTCCTAACCATCAATATCAGACCTGAGTTAACAGAAACAGAGCTGCTTCTGAGTTTTGAGGGGAGGACCTTGTGATTTCTGGTGTGAAGTTTGGAGGGGAAAGGAGAAAGAAGCAAATGCGGATTTCTGTTAGGGAGTTAAATCCATGGATGATGGAACACTACTCCTTTGAGGCTATTTGGATCATGCTTGTTTGCCAGGTCCATGGATCAGTGTTCAGCCAACACACGTGCAGGCTCAGCAGAGGAAACCTTGGTAACCTCAACCATCAGCCCAGAAGTTCTTGAGAGCTAGTGAGGCTGTGCACCTCTTACATCTTGTTTATTCAATCCCTTCTGTATTTTCCTGCTTTCTCTTTTTTGACAGAGAATGAGCTACCTATCCAGCTGAACTCTGAGTCTGTTGTTTCAAAGGATCATAGAGAGTTACAGTGTAAGAGATCTTTAAAATAACCTGTCTGGACCTCCTTGCTCAAGCAGGACTCAGAAATATGAAAATGCTGGGGATATTTTGCATTATTGATCAGGTATTAAAAGCCACAAATTTTAAAGGGAAAGGGATTTGAAGTCCAATTTGATTGGAGCTGTGTCTCACCTATTAATTTTTTCTCCTCACAGAAGGTGTAGTAGAGCTGCTTGCTCAAATGCCTTGAACTATTTACTTGAAAGCTGAGTATGTCACTCAATGCCTATTAAATAAATTTCCATGGTAAACTGGGACTGAGAGGAAAGAAACAAATGAGTGAAGACTTGCAGAATTAATGACTAGCCTCATTGGCCTAGAGGTACAAATCTCTGAATGAGCAAAGGAAGAAATGCACAGTGTTGGTCAGTACCTGCTCACAAGAATTGTTCATACAAGGGTCAGATGTCCATTTTCTCCCCCACTCTTTGTTTCTGAAGATACTACCGTGGATTAATTCTCTTCCACACATTTCAAGCCTTAGCCTTGACTGTCTTGACTATAAATTTTTATGTCTACTGTGTAAACTTAAGGGTTAGTTGAGTTTAGCAGGGTAGTGTGAGAAGAAAGACTCATTCTCTTTTCACTTTAAAGGGTATTTCTACTTGCCTGTCCACCTAAAACCATACTTTATTGTTACACAGCTGTGCAAAAAGAAGGATTCAGGAGGCCTATTCCAAGGAAAGAACTTAGCAAGCAGACTTTATTTTTCAGTGTAAGAAATGAAACCCCAAACAAACTAAAACAAACCTTACTTGGATGAAGAAATAAATTTTGTCTATGTGTTTTACAAATTGTAGGTAGTGGTTTTGTACCCCAACTGATACTTCAGAAGACTGGAGCAGATTAATAGCTGTATCAATGAACCTCCTTTTTTTGGCTAATTCTGGGACTGTCTTCTTTTTTGTAGAGAAAAGCAAGCTTTGTTTTGGAACACCAAGTTGCACAGAGTACAGGCCTATATATTCATATTTTAATGAAGGCATTCTTCTCATGCTTGTTTAAACCCATCATTGAAGTCTGGATTTGTTAGACTGATGCTGGAATGGAAACTGGAAATAAGCTTTGGCCATGTTGTAACCAAAGATTACTGATCTCAGGGAAAAAAACCTTCTCTTCTGTATTTGGGTTATGGTAAGCCCACTGTGAACCAATACATATATACAATATTAATGAGACTTCTCCTGCTAACTGGGGGATGTATGAGTGGTAACAGTGTACTTGGCCACTGTCTATCAGAATGGTAGATGTCTTACCTCTACTGGCTGGAGGAAAAATATCTTTTTTTTTCTTTTTCAGCCCTGCATAAGGCAAAGTACAAATCACACAAATGCAATCCCATGTTATTTTTTCTGTATAGCCATTTCAGTGCGGTTCCCCTCCTTCTAACTGTACTCTGTCTTCATATATGTTTGACAACTGGCAGTTACAGGTTTAATTCCATGTGACCTCCATGATATGGCTTGTTGGGGTTTCTACTGGAAGCTTCCTCTGGAAGAGAATGTCCCAGTGCACAGAGGGGAGAGACCATCAGGTAGGGTTGTGTGGTTTACACCTTGGGTGGCTGTTGACTGGAGACAGAATGGCCTTTCAAAAACAAATATACTTTCCTTCCTTGTCATTCCAGTCCTATTTGTTAGATATGGGGAGTCCCTGCAATCTTCATCTTTGAGTGGCAACATTTCCAAAACTGGGATCTTCAGACCTCCTAAGCTATGTGTTGTCTAGTGTTTGTGCATACTTTGTGCAGTGCACATGCTTCATAATAATAATAATTTGTAAACAGCAGCCAGGGACAGGGAAAGGTACCATGCATGTTCTCACTGCTCAGGAGAATAGGCTTTAAATAGCTATGATATAAAGCTACAACTACAACTAGTGTTGTGAAATTTTTCCTTTCCAGAATGTCATTCAAAATCTTGCTGGCTCACAAACACCTGAATTCCACTGTGGCTTGTCATTAACACTGTCTGGGGAAAAAAAACCCCAAGGGCTGCAAGTGTCTGAAAGGCCCTGTCCTATGAATATGCTAATGGTGAGATTTGAGTTGGTTCCTAACACTGCATGAGAGGATGCTGCTGAGCTGTAATTACTATGAGAACCAGGGCTCAGAATTTCCTGAATATTGTGGGTTTCAGTTCTCAGCAATAATATGGCATTAGTGTGGTTTTTTGCCCTGAATGTTGAGTGGGCAGGTAACTGGTCTTTTTTTATACTGGTGGAAATAGTCAGCTATCTATAATTAGTAACACTCAACTCGCTCTCCAAAATACCAGAGCTTGCTTGGGTCTCAGATTGTCAAGGTTTATTGCAGGCAGTCCAAGACCAGAGAGTTCAATTAGAAAATTAACTTATATGTTATTTTACCATATTAGAGAGTTGATTTCCTTCCAATTTGAAACAGATGATACATTGTTATAAAGGGTTGGGGTTGCACTTAATATTCGCCTATAAAAGAGGCAAAGACATACAAGACTTTTCCGCTACATTGGGTTAGGGCTTTAAAAATAATATACTTTTTACAAGCCTAACTGCAGATTTTATTCCTTTGAGTCATGTGTGCTTGGTGGAAACCATGTACTTTCAGTGCTTCTCAAAGCATAAAATGTGCAATAAAATTTTTTAAAAAGAATTTATCCTACGTTTAGTTTGTAAGGGAAAAAAATTAGTAAGTTTAATCTAATGTCATTAAATGCTGTGGTTTTCAGGTAATTTGTAATCCAGAAACCTTTAGTATATTTCACTAAATGGTAACAGAAAATTATGCTATAAGGAACACTGAAAAATTACTGGGATTACGTTTTGGGGCTAAATATTGACTATTAAAATGTTTGTACTTCAAATAAAGTGGTGTGACTGTTGGCTCACCAGATATCTAAGTTGAACCTATACCTTTCTAAATGCTTGAATAATAAATTAAATGGACCTCCCACCTAGGTGACCTTGCTTCTTTAGGTGACACCAGGAAGGAGCGGATGAAGGAAAAAGAACCCTTGGGCAAGAACAGCGTCAGATGGAATTTCAGGAGGAGCTGCTTAGGACAACCTACCATCCAAAAGCTCTTCTTCTGAGAACAGCCAGAGCAGCAGCCCTGAGCAGCTTCTAGACTGCAGTGTGTCTGCCCACATAGCTCCCTTTTTCTGAAGCAAGGCAGCACTTCCACAGAGGCTCATGCAAGCAGGCAATGATGGATCTGATATAGATGCTAGAATATTTTTTTCTGGGTATGTGTGTGTCTCATCTTTTGCTACAATGTGGTACATCAGCCAGCACAAACAACGCTGGGATTCATTAAGAATATAAATAGGCTGGTTGTTGATGGCTTGCTGTAGGAAGCAATGACACCCATAGGGACGTCAGTGGATGCTTAGAGAGTGTGGTGAGAAAAGGCAGAGAAAGATTTTTCTCCAGGCCTTAATGTGTATAAGGCCAGTTGTGAATATAAAGTAGCTGAGTGGATGAGCTATTTGAGAGAGTGCCTACAGTATTACCTTTTGGGGACAGAATAAAGAGATATTTCAAATAAGAGGCAGATGAATAGTCATGACCCTTAGTGGAAGCCTTCTAGGACAGTTTGCTTGAATCTTTTTCTTCATCAGTATTTCCCAAAGGTGAATTCAACAATAGAGTACCTCATGATACTGAGCATGCAGCACTTGGTGGCATATTATGAAAATAAGAATAACTTCATATCTGAACCATTCTCCTTATCTCACATGATAGCAATATCTATTTGCAAATTTTATTTCTCTTGGGGAGTTCAGGTTACCACATTTCTAGCACGTTTTACCTGTTCTATCCAAAACCAAACCTGATTTTTATAAGTCAATAAATGGATGGGGTACTTTTAATAAGAAACCCTGAGAAGTCAAAAAACTGGAAAAGGAGATCAGGGAAAATTACCAATCTATTGAGGGTATGATGTTGCCAAATCCAAAGAAGAAAATAAATCTTGATGCCACCTTTTGGGCAACAGTCATAGTCAGATGAAATTCTGAGTAATCCTTATGCAGGAGTTACTCAAGTTCAGCTTGGTGTTTTCCACTTCTGATAAATGCTGGAAGCAGGCAGTTTTAAGTGACAGGCTTGAAGAATCCACTGTTACTAATCCAAGCAGTTACACATTCACATTAAAATTAAAAAAAAAAATCAGTTACCATAGCTTTGCATGCAGGAGGGAAAAATTAAATGCTTTTATATAATATTAGAATGGTAGAACTGAAAGAGTTTGGGTTTTGTTTGTTTTGGAGTTTTTTTTCCTATGAAGAAAAGAACTCTTAAAAAAGGGGAATAGTGTTTCCCTAAGTACTCATATAGCCATTATTTTTAGTTTTGTTGGTGAGGTTCATGTTTTCCAGAAAGAAAGCAGCAATGCCTAGTGGTAAATGATATAACCAGAGAACAAATCTAAAACTTCAGTAACTGAACCATTTCACTGGATAGCACTTAATATATCATATCAGAAAGGAGAATGAAATTCGTTCTGTGAATTTCTTTCTTTCAGAAGGGATCTAGTCATCCCTTACATATGGGAGCCCCCCAGAAATAACACACCCATCATTAGAAGAGCTAAGACGAAATTACTGTGAGCTTGATGAGATCCCATGCTCTCTCTTTTCTTTGCAATAATGGGCGTGACTGAAGAGGCAGAGATTAGACTTTTCTCTGCAGAGAAATGTGTGGGGAATGAATCCAACCGTCCCAAAGCAAATTGTAATGGAGATACTTGGTGAAATTTCTAATCCATAGTTCCCTGTTTTCTACTACTGGCAATCCATCATGAATGAAACACAGAACAATGATCCAGGAGAGAAAACAGAGCTATAAACTGTTCACCAGTGGGATCTGTACCTGCAGACTGCAGAACATTCAGTGCTGGCAGCTTCAAGTTATCCCTCCAGAGATCGTGTGATTTTCTTGTTATCTTATGGGTAGGTGCTCTATCTTCCTCGGGTACCTTGCTCTCTCAGTCTAACTCTTCTCTCAGGACAAAACCTGTCATCTCAGGCAGGGATCTGGCAGCTAGGTAAGTGCAGTCCTTTGAAAATCTCCATGAGATTCCCCCTCATTTTAGTTTTTCTAAGGCAATCGCATGTAGTCAATTTGTCTGGGACCAGAGGACCCTGTACTCAGATGAAAAAAGGGTCAGCTGAAGCAACATGCAAGTTGGCTTTGTGTCACTGTCTGACAAGTAGCAAAGTCACCTGAGAACTTGAGGGCTCTTACAGCAGCAGGCAGATCTTGTTTGGAGGAGTTGCTGTTGTTTCAGTCTGAGAAGCCATCCTGTATTCTGTTTCAGTCTGTGTTCTGTTGGTCATCAGGCCTGGCTGGTGTGCAAAGGTATGGTTTGTGGGTTTTGTACCCTTGCGTATTTTTATATCAGCCTGCAAAAAAGTCAGTGCCTTGCCCAGGCTGTTCCATCCCATAACTGAAGAAGCAGCTCCAAAAACTTATGCTGATATCAATGGAATTCAGAACTTAGATCAATACAGGTTAAAATTATATTTCTGATTTTTTTCCTTATCTTTTTGATGCAGCTTAGGGCAGAGCACTAAGGAGGTGACATGCTTTGCATCATGAATTGTACAATACATTTATTGCTAATTTCCATTCTTCATCAAAAATAGTGTGGCTTCCACCAGCACTTAACATATATGCTCTGCTGTTTTCTGGGTTTTAACAGGACAAAATGACAATAATAACTTTAGATCTATGAGTAATGTTTCTTCAGCACTATTTAAAAGAGAGACATCATATTTCATTTTTTTTATTTTAAAGAAGGGAGAAATCTTTTATTAATAGGTGGGAACACCATTCTCCCAGTATAGTATAGGTATCACACAGGGTAATAGATATCCAAGAAGGGAGGTAGTGAGAGAGATCACAGTTTCTACTAAAATAAATTCTAACCTGGTGCAAGTTGCCATAAGATAGATTAAAGCCATTGTAATACAGTTTTAATGCCATCTAGGATTCTAAGAGTTAGCAACTGGAATATATTCCTGTTCAGAAGAGAAGACTGAGGGATAATCTTATCATTGTCTATCAGTTACTGAAGGGAGGGTGCCAAGAGGATGGGTCTGGGTTCCTCTCCAGGGTGCCCAGCAATGGCACAAGAGGCACTGGGCAGAAACTTGAGCACAAGAATTCCACCTGAACATGAGGAAGAACTTCTTTACTGTGCAGTGACCAAACACTGGAACAGCTTGCCCAAGAGATCGTGGAGTTTCCCTCCCTGGAGATATTCAGGAACCATGTGGACACAATCCCAAGTGCTCTAGGGGACCCTGCTTGTGCAGGGAGGATGGAATAGATGACCTCCAGTGGGCCTTTTCAACCTCAGCTATCCTGTGATTCTGTGATATTTTAGTAAATATTTTTGGCACAGAGTTTTCCTCGTGTCAATTGAATCACAGCTCTGTTTTCAGTAAGTGTGGGAGTTAGCTGGTTAAAGTGTGAGCTACTGAAAAGAAAAAATTTAGTGCAGCTTTGTTGCATTTTCTTTGTCGGTTGAAAAGAAAAATGAATATTTCTTCAGAGCATATTTCCTAGTATATAATGAACCAAATGTTGAACAGATGTACTTAAAGTGTGGAAAAATCAAATGAAAGGCACATTTAGGATTTATAGAGTTGAAAACTGAAAAAAAAAAAACCCAATGGAAATAAGAATGCTGATGAACAGAAACTATGCTGTTAATACAGAAATTTTTACTGTAAGTTTAAAAAAGTTGGCTTCTAGGTCCCCAAACTGCAACCTGGAATTATACAAATTATCGTTTAAAAATGATGCAACATTTCTTCTGAAAAAGAAAATTTAGCTCTAAAAGACGTTTTTATATTCATTTTAAATTGACAATGACTAGTACAGCTTCATAAAATTGTATTTCTTCCAGGAATCATGAAAGTCTTAGAGGTCTGAGAGCTGCAAAACATTAACTTTTTTCCCCCTACATTTTGAAATCATGCAATTAAGACTACAGATGACCAGGAAAATAAGCCAGATTTTTAATTCAGTAGCAATGCTTTGTCACAGCTGCTGCTGTGAGGAATCAGCACAGTGGTTAAACTGCCCTGCTGAAGTGTAGTCTCTTCACCCAGGTATGGGGGCATAACATTGCTCCATTTATTTCAGTGAGACAGCTG
The DNA here is from genome assembly GCA_013400955.1 of Drymodes brunneopygia. Classification (NCBI taxonomy): domain Eukaryota; kingdom Metazoa; phylum Chordata; class Aves; order Passeriformes; family Petroicidae; genus Drymodes; species Drymodes brunneopygia. The sequence continues at coordinate 163,564 of VZTZ01042036.1, read as the reverse complement.
CATATTTCTAAAATGAGCTGGGGCCTTCATTCAGAAAAAACAGCCCTGTTCTGGAAAGCAGCCTCTTCAGACTATCACAATTGCAGGAGCTCTACTGCAGAGAGCATTTGAGCCTGGGACTTTGGGAATTAAACACATGCTTAAGTGCTTTTCCTTAATAGGGATACATTTAGACATGTGAATTGAGGCTTGCACGGACTAGTAAACCAGGGAATTTTCAAAGTTATCAGCCATCTGTATTAAGTAATCTATATAATAAGTGGAACTTTGGAGATTTTTATCAGCTGATACTGTGTCTTTTACTGGGAAGGGATTCTGACATTAAGTTCTTCATTAAAACTACTCTGCAATCCAGAAATGTACATTGCACTTAGGTGAAAAACTGCTAAATATTACTAAGTATTTTGTCTTCCTATCTCATGCACTTCAGACAATTGAATTAAGAGGCAAAAAGATTTGAGAGATGAGAACTGGATCAGGCTTTGGTAATGATTTGAGTCCTGACTTGTCCCATTAGTTCTTGCCCATTAGACCAGTTGCTTATGAACAATTAAAATTTAGGCACCCAAGTAAGTGGTTTGATGCTTTCCAAAGTGCTGAGGAACTTTGGTAGACTGCTGTTAGTTTACCAATATGATGACAATAGCCCATATTGTCAGTAAGGGTTTACAGTTTTACACTTTGTCTTCTGTACTTTGGGTTTGGTAAGTCCTTAGTGGACCTTCAGAGTGTGTTGCATCTCATGGGCCTGAAGGGAGAGCAAGCCTGCATTTGTATCTCCAAGTTTCTAAAGCTTTCACTGCTAAGTTGGATTGTTCAGCAGATAGGTCAATATTAGAAATTTAGGGTCTGGCAAAATGAACTTGGGAGAAGATATCCTGTGTGTAGTGAAGCCCAAGTTGTCATTGTGGAGGTGCTTCTGACAGAAATTGCACTGTGCTTCTCAGATACTGCTAGCTTCCCATCTGAGCTCTGTATAGCCAGGAAGGGTGCCTCTCTGTTTATTCCTTATTTATTCTTCTGTTTGTATTCACCTTCATCTCCTGACTGGATCACAGTGTGAACTGCAGTCATGACTGCATCTCTTTCGTGGTTTTTGTTTTCCACTAGTCTTTTGAATCATGAAATCTTATAAATTCAGTTTCTCTTCAGATACTTCTTTTGAATCAGCAAAATAAAGATTTAAGACAACAAGCTTCTGCTTTTTGATGGTTCTGACTCTAAAGTAAAAATGTGAAAACAGGCTTGCATGAGAGGGTTCACAATGTAATGCATCTTTCTGAAGTTCAAAAAAAAATCAGGTACAAGATCTATATTTCACTATATTTCTATATTTCAGCTACAAGATCTGTATTTCCTCACTCAGGAAAATGCAAAAGATGAAACCAGCAAATAGAAACACAGAACAGCATTTTCAATTGAAAAAAAAAGGTCTTGCTGTTTAACATTCAAGCTGGTTGTAGTTAATTCTAGTTTTTGTAATAATACTATCAATCTGCAAAAAGTATTACATGGAGTGGTTTCAGCTCACCTCTTAATTCAGGCAAAAAAAATCTTACATTTGTAAGTCAATAACCAGAGGCTTACAATAAGGTGCCCAGAGAAACTGGAAATCAAATACTCTTCCCTAAGAAGGATCAAGAATTTGCATCAAGTGTACTGTTTGCCCTGCAGGGCATGATGTGGTGCAACAAGTGAAATCCTTAGCTCCAGATTTCCCACTTCACATGAACTTCATTACTCATGTATATAATAATTCCAAGTTTGTTTTGCTTTATATTTTTAGTAGCAGACACAGTTTAAAAGGTTCAATGTGATATGACTGTCAGTCCAGTACAATCTCATCAAAATGTTCACATTCAGAGCACAATCATTTCAAATAGTATAGAGCAAAAGATCCTACCCTTTGATGGTTGAAATTATGTCAGTCTGTTCAAATGAAGTTTGACATTAATTTGCTCAACAATTTAGAATTTTTCCTAAAATACCATTTAGAAGTATCATAAATTCGGGGTTATATGCTACATTTGTTTTAAAAAGCACTTATGCCAAATAGTTGATGCTTATTTAAAGTAATTATAACTGCATCAATTTGCAAAGTGCTGGATTAACTTGGGGCACGTGAAACTATTTATACTGTAATTTTTTATGTTAGAGAAGAGTTGTCCTGCCAGTGAAGCAGTCACTTGGACAAGTCATTGCTCTATCTAATATTGTTTGTCCGTAAAATGGGATAAAAAAGTTGATGACTGGTTGTTAGGTTCAGTCGTCATTTGTTTGGAACCAGGATTGTTGTCTTGTGAAAGAAATATAAAGTGCTTGAAATAAATATTATGACATTCTGGCATGGGAAGTCCCAGTATGTGTCACTCCTGTCTCCTCCCCACAGGAAGAACAGGTGCTCCTCTTCAAAATGTCTCTGTGGCACAACCATCTATCAGCCAATTTTTAGTGGAAATGGAGCAATGAAAATAGATTGCAGAACTTGGATGGTTTTTGCATTATTAAAAAATAATTATTGTAATAAATGGAAATTCATATGTTGAAATGCAAAATTAGCTGCTCTACCTTGTCATTTTGAGATGCATATTAAGGTCTTTTCTTCCATCTGCAGGGTGAACCTCATAAAAGTATCTTATTTTCCTTCTCTTTAATTCCATTCAGCTGATCCTTGGCACTGTGTCTGCTGGGTGAATCTCACCACTCTTTTTATTACCTTTGTGTACATAAAACACCATTTGGCATCACGGGAATGTATGTACTGGACAAGAGAGCAATAGTGAAAAGATCTGCCAGACAGATCAGAAAGGTAAAGTTAGTTCTTAAATTTCAGTTTAATTGTTTTTTTTGTATGTAGGTTGATAACTTGTTCTGGATATTTCTTCAATGCATACTTGCTAGTATTTCATGTGCCAAATACTGAACAGATGTACTTTTAGTCTAGATAAATTAACAGACACACATTTAGGACATGAAGCTGGAAATTCAGAAAGCAATAGACTGCCAGGCTTTGAGCTGAAACTTTACACTGACAACATATTTCTTGCTATAGTAAAATGTGACATTCAAATGATAGTAGACCATAAATATTGAGAACTTAGATTTCCAGTAATCTGAACATCACCTTCACCATCACCTCCCTTGCTCTCCAGGCTCATGCATTTATCCAGACTGAAAGTGAAGTTCTCTACTCAGAGAATATGAGGTATCACCAGCACCCTTGAAGCTGGTGTGACCAAGAATGAGAATTGTACAACATTCAGTACAAAAAGTCCCATTAATGGCTATTTCAGTCTCTTATTCTCCATTGGCACTCCCGGAATTTCTTCCAGTATCACTTTAGCTGCCTCAGGAGCCTTACAACTGCAGGAGAAACATTTTTCATGGTGCAGGGAGTAAGTGTCGAGTATTACTTGCAGGTTTCATTTGGAGGAAAGGCCATATAAATGAAGCTGCATCTCCAATATTTTAAATCTCTCATAGGATTATAGGAATTTGAGTTATTCTGCAGTCAATATTGCTTTGCAAAGGCTGGATTTCCAGATCTCCTGGAATCCACTGCTGCATGGAATCTTTGTTCAAAGAAGCAATAAAACCACAGTAGTGTAATACAAAGATGAGAGTAGAAATGAAAATAAGATGGTATTTTAACTCCCTGAACCCAGCCATGCCATCTCTCACCAGGTTACTTTTGTGTAGGAGCAGACTTCTACATTTCCTGTGCACTAATGAATGTATCTCCATGCTCATACCATGACAGGAACAGAGGTAAATGATCATGACCCACATGGAATAACCACAGTGCCAAGCTGCTGCAGGCTTTCTTTCAGTAGCAACCATGGGATCATAGGACAGGTGAGGTTGGAAGGAGCCTCAGGATGTTATCTAGGTAATACAGTGACATAAAATATGCAGGCATTAACTCAAAACAAGAAAGAATAAATTCAAGATCAAGTTAAAGCATAATTTGAAGTCAGGAGGTGGCTTAGGTGGAGGGCAAGCCTGCTGTAAAGAGTGATCTGAGCAGGGCTCCTTTCAGAATGTTTGTGATTTCCCTCTCTTTTGGCAGGTGGCACTTGGCACCAAAGACACTTTCTTACACGTGGATCAGGCTGCCAGGCAGTACTGCCATGTAGTGTGTCATTCCAGGGCTGGAAAGTTAGCCTGCAGAAGTGCAAGTTATGCACTAGTAGTTGAATAACTTTTGAGGATAGGGCAAAAGGTCTTAGAAAATGATAGCATTGGTAAAAAAAATTAGTTCAGGCCATTTACTATTATCTTATATGGCAAATGGAATTGCTTCCTGATATGAAACAAATAATGCAGCATTTTGATGGGCTATCTGACTATTTAATGCGCACAGGAATGTGATTTTGACATGATTAGCAAAAGAAAAGAACATTTGAGAAAGCCATCTAATCCTGCTTCCTCCTTTTAGCTCTAGAGAACCAGAGAAACGGTAGCATTTGAAATTGCGATTTCCTCTTTCGTGTAATTATTATGGGAGTTGGAATGATTAACAAAACAGAAAACAAGCACTTAGCAGACACATAAAAACTGTTAAATAGAGAGAAAAAACACTTATGCTCTGTATTTGCTCTGCTGTTAGCAGTGCAATTTCAGAGACACTACCTCAGCATTACTATTTAACACATGAGTTTTAAAGATTCAAACAAGAGCAGACAGGTTTCATTAACATAGGAGGTCCCTGAAGAAATAAATATTTATTAAACTTTCAGTGATGTAAAAGAGTGAGTTTTTTTAACCACACTTCAAGTGTTGGTGTACTGCCTGCCAAATACATACCTGGTGAGCTATTTAGAAACTTCCTGTTCCACATGCTAATTAACAGTCTATGAATTTTAACTTAAATCAGGGTCACATAGCTGAAGCATATTTCAGAGGAGGCCTGCATTTGTCATTCAAAGACATTGCCAAGGTTTTAAGGCCTTGCTATAAAGTGGATTTCACAGCTTGAAAAACAAGTTCTCCAATAACAACAGGGTCAAAACTGGGAGGAACCCTTATGCACTGAGTCACATGAGGTGCATTAGATGTACTTACATTTGAAATCAGAGTTAATCCAAAACTGGAACATTCAACATAAACCTCTTTGCATCCTTTGTGGCCTTGGAGTCAGATCCCTACAAAATCATGATTCTCTGCTTTAGATTGCAGCGAGGTTCAATGCACAGACAGCAACATCTTTGGCAAAAATGCTCCTCTTCAGAGCATCTGGGCAGATTTTTTTGGGGGGCACAGCAACTAAGATGATTGCAGTGATGTCCACCCATGTTCAATGATACATGGACAGAGTCCTCCCCAAAGCAGTGGTGTAGCACCATGACTTCCTCTTCCTACCACTTGCTCAGTTGTATCTCGCAGACAAATGTCTTCTTGATGTGTAGATTGATTAAATTATCTTTAGAAAATATTAAGTGTTTGTTAGATGGAGGTGTCTGATTTCCAAATGCTACTTTTCCTCCTTTTTTCCCCTTCCCCTCAAGTACAATTAACCCTGGAGTAGTTATTACATCAGAGCTTTCCAACCAAGATGGCCAAGGTGTCACTGCATAAGTTGTTATAACTTACCCAGTTATAAGTTAATATATGTAAGAGCATTACATGTCTTAATGTCTTTGCATCTTAGTAATTTAAAAATATATTACTTCATACTTTTATAATTGATTTTGAAGCTAAGATTCACTTATTAGTAGTAGCTATAATTCTGTCCTTTCCTTCATGTATCACTTCCCCATTATTTACCTGCAGTCTTGATGATTTTCAGCCCTAAGTATGGGAAAATGAGTTTACTTTTTGCAAATTGCAGGCTCAGCTGTCTAGGAAAAGGGCATGTCATCCACATCTATATAATGTGGCTTTTATCCTAATAGCCCAGATGCATATTTAACTGTATGTGAGTATCTGGGGAGTCAAAGGACCCAGAGTCAGAAATGGGAGAAAAACGAACAATGGTAATCCAGGGATCCAAGGTCAGGCCAAGCTTGAGTTAAAACCAGAGAGAAAAAAGTGAGAAAGATGTGGAGGAAGAGAAGCTGGGATGCAGAGTTAGATGGCAGTGTTGAGATTTACAGCTTTTCTTGCAACCTTAAATAGGGAGGAGGGGGAAAAGAAGGAAGGGTGAAGAAGGCAAGAGAGGTATGGCAGCAGTTGCTGCTGGAAGCTGCCAGCCCTTGTTCCAGCCACATAGCACCTGTGATTCCTTCCTTGGCACTTGTAGCAATAACAGGAATTACTCTTGAAGGCCCTATTGTAGTACAATTTATAAGGCTACAGTTGTTTTTTTCTCCTCCAGCATTCTGGAAACTACCAACTTTTCCTATGGTGAGAGTAGCTCCTAACAAGAAGGACCCTTGGATGTATAGAGTGAAGAATGTTAAATGATTATGTGGAAGCTATATTACCTCCATATTTAGTACCTATGATCACATCAGGATCATGAGGCCAAATTTTGACATCCACAACTGAAAAAAAATTGGACAGAGTTCAAAGAGAATCTACAAGGATGATCCAAAGGGTTGGGAAACGTGTTTTCCACTCAGAAAACAAGTTCACCATACTTCTTCTGTTAAACAAGAAATGAGGTCTTTAGAGTAAGACTTACTAGTTCACAGGAAAACCCTTACGGGTTCTGTCTGGCTGATAACAATCTAGCAAGATCCAAATATTTAATGGCAATTCAACATTGGAACAGCCTAACAAGTTCCTCACTACTGAAACCCTGAAAACAAAATATGGATGCTTTTCTTAAAATCATATTTGTAACTCATGTGTAGAGATTGGAATCAAAGGCAGGAGTTAATAAGTCTGCTTCCCTTTTGTGTACAGGGGATTATCCTGAATATCACTGTAGTCTCTTCTAGTCTTCAGAACAATTAATTGTGTACCACAGCCTGTGTACTCCCTGAAATACAGCCAATGTCCTATGTATTAACTCTCTTCCTTTAAAATTCTCCACATGGTGAGAGCACTGCAAGCACAGGGAGTTTTGTGAGCAGGATTCTTATAGTGATCCTGTGTATGGGTTCTCTGGCATATAAGAAGATGTTTCCATTCATTCTGCATCCTCTCTATCCGTGAAAACATTAATAAATTGCCTCTGTATGCCTCTGCCTGGCACATATCTCCATGAATTTTTTCAAGAATGAGGCACATGGAAAGAATATAAACCTGCAAGCATTGTTTGCTGATGAAAACCTCCTGAAAAAGAAAGTAGTTTTCCTGATTATCATTAAATATGGTGACACAGGGACAATAAACTGATGATCTGGTGGTTGGCTGAATTTTCAGTGATCTTGCTAACACATCCCACTCAACCTCCAGTGTACCATCTGGATCTGCAAGGATTCAGCCAAAAAACCTAATGCATCTTTTTTGAGATGTTTTAATTTTCAAACAGTTGGGAATGTTTTGGAGCATGTTTCCATTCGGAATTCAAATCGGAGAAATAGGTCAAATTGCAATGGAGCAAAGAGCCTATAGAATAGTGAATAAAGTTGGATTTTCCCATAGTAGTTGGTCAAAATACATGTTTAAGTGTGGATTTTAGGAACTAGACCATTCAGCTTTTGCTTTTTGCCTCAAATACATACTGAATATATATAAAAAAATCTGACTTTAATAAGGCCAGTGTTCAACTGAATGCTTTCATCAACCCTTGACTATGTCTCTGGATGTTCATATGTAATACTGATATCTTTAGACTGACTGAAGTGTACATGTCAAGAAACGAAAATGGATCAGTCCAGATCTCACTGTTTTGTCTTTATGATCCTTTTTGTTTGTTTTTTTATTGTTGTTTCTCCTTTTTTTTTTTAAACCCCAAATTTGTAATCTTTGGTTTGTAGGATTGATATGCATTACAAGTGGTGTTTTCTCTAGTATAGCATTCAAGCTTTATTGGGTGGAACCAACAGTCTGTCTATGACAGGATCTTGCCCTTGATGCTTAGGGAAACTATTATCAGTGGGGTTTTTAGAGTAATTCTTTCCTAGTAGACATTCTTTGCACTGTGTAACTGATGGTTTATAAACTGTATGAGACAGCCCACTATGCATCTGGGCTATCATGTTACACAGCCATGGCTGGTCAGTCTTCCATGAAATGGTTCAGCCCTTCTGATTTCTCATGATGTTCTGTGGCAGTGAGTTCCACACTATAGCTTGTTACTGTGAGAATAAGCATTTCTTTTTATTCACTTTAAGCCTTAGACTTAATAATTACATAGATTCCCACTGATTGCAAGATGATGAGAAATGCAGAGGAATCAATTTCTGGTTGGTTTCTCTGTATCAGTCATGATTCTAAAGCTGCCTATTCTATCTTCTCCCAGTCATCTCCTTTCCAAGTTGAAGACTAATAGTCTGGCTGATCTTACATCAAATGGAAACAGTTTCAAGTACTTGGTAATTCCTGTAGAAATTGTACATTTTCTGTTTTTGTTGTATCTTCTGTTGTCATTGGATGGATGGATGGATTGGTCATGATGATGATTTCTAGCATTTTTCTATTTTTTTGCTTTTTTGTTTCATTTTCCTGTTCCTTTTTGTGTTTTAACTGTTGCTAAGCAAGATGCTGATGATTTCAGAGCATCTTTTACAACAGGCTTGGCCCATATTGAGAATATTTAAGTAGTTGTTCTCCCCTCCCCACCCCTGGCCTGCATTGCACTTATTGACAGTGAGTTACATTTGCTGATCAGGTGCTCAGACATTCAGTTCCATAAGATTCTTTTGCAGTTACATTTTCTCTGTGACCCTCTGCAACACCAGCTGAAGAGTCACAGAGGTCAGCACTAGAGGAATTAATTTGCTATACTGAATGCCAGCCAAATGATTATATGTGTGTATCTACACACCTGTGTGTACGCTCATGCACTTCCCAAAAGATGAGGCTGAAGCTCAGGATTGCTTTCAAAGGACTCTGTTTTTAAGTCAGAGCAGAGTCTGACCATGGCTTGCTCCTGGGGATATGCATTCTACACGTTTCTGAAAAATCCTGGCATGGTGCTAGAGTGTATGAGATCGCAAGAAATATATTAAATTGTCAGGGGAAGGAAAATAAAGGAATTGCAAGGCTGGGGGTATGTATAGATAAGAAGGGAAAAAAACCAGTTCCTGGTCCAGTCCCAGATGATTTGTACTGTTTATATCTTCATGCCTAAGACTGTAGATGGCCACCAACTTCCTCCCAATGTCCTTTAATTATTTTCTGTGTGGAAAAATTTCCTTCTGGTGAAGGCAGAGCTGACAGGTTGTAGATACCCATGTTGCCTAGACCAGTCAACAAGCAGCCTGGGGCAGACGTTGTCTGGGGGTGATGTGTGGACCCTGACGAAAGGAGAGATGCATCCAGAGTACATTTTGGAGCTTTGAAGTTGGTCAATAGTGATGCCATCCAGTTTTGTGAAGATGCAGGCTGTAAAGCATTACTCTTAAGAGAAGGGAGAGAGGTTGTTGTGTTGTCTTCTCTCCTTTTGTACTGCTATGCCTTTTGTTGCCAAATTTTTGTTATATGATTTTAGAGTAACACACTGATTTTTGAAATCCCTCTGTAGTTTCCAACGGCTTTCGTCACTGGAGGAAGAAATACCATTTGCTGTGCTGCCACCTAGTGCTCATAGGTGCTGCTTTGATTTTGAGTGCATTCACTCTTTTTCTTCTTTTTTTTTTTTTTTTTTTTTCCTTTTCCTTTTCCTTTTCCTTTTCCTTTTCCTTTTCCTTGCTTTTTAATATTCTCTTTCTCATGTAATAACACTGGACTTACAAATCGAGCCTCTCTTTTAGACTGGAAAATACAAGAGCATCTTGATCTGAATATCTGCTGCAGAGAATTTGGGAGATAGACAATGAAGAGATAGTCTCCATACAGGAAAAAGCTCAGACACCCTTTTACAGACTAGTGGGGTTACTGAGGGACAACCTCTACAGCTAGGAAAGCTGTTATTCTGAAGAGTCAGTTTTCATCTGTTGTTTGCTTTACAGAATACTTTAAATCCATTGACGTCCATTTGATGGGAAAAGAAACTTTCTAGATACCTAAAGAAGAAAGCACAAGTTGATGACTTCCTTTTTTGTGTATAACAGGTATGATATAAACCACAGTTCAAACTACTCCCTGAAGTTAAACAGAGTTATGGAGAAGAAATTATAGAAAGGATGTATAGCATGTAACATACAGCAGAGTGCAGTGTTAATACAGTTTCCATTGTGGTCTGTTCTGTTTCCAGGCTTTAATTTGTTATGGCTCAGGATAGGTAAATGGAATCAGAGAAAAAATAAACCCCAGCCTGTTCTGCTCCCCATCTTTTTGGATGCCTGTGAAGGCTGTATGTAGGCACTTGTAAGACCCAGAAAACCCTGCTGAACTATCTCTTTAAAATTTAACAATACACAGGGGTCTAACTGGAATTTACACCCCCTTGGCCCCCTTCAGAGCTGTAAAATCTTGGATTGTGTAAGATTTCTTCTGCCTCCTTCCTGAGAGGCTGGCAGCTTTTGCCAGGAAGGAAAGGTGGGATTCAAACATGTTGCAGGGTTTTATAGTCCCTCTACACTTGCTGGGGCTGGCCCAGGTTTAGAGGTTGCCCTTGAGTATTCCCGAATTTTCAATGAAATGTCTGTGGAGCTGATGGGAGGACTGGTGGCTACTGTCAATTTTGTTGAAATGTTGAAAGGGGCCAGCCCAAAGCTGCCATTTCATTGGAGTGGGGCAGGCCTGATTATCTTCTGTTTCAGAGGAAGTAAATAAAGGGGGGGATGTGTTTTATTTCTAGTGAAAGCTTTGGCAATTTTCTCACCTTGTCTGGTGTTTCAGTGATGATTTGAGTGCACTGTTCACTCTGTTGGCAGTAAACTCCTTCACAACTTTCTTGTACGTCATGCACTGGCACCTTATTCTTGAGACAATTTCTGCATGGTGGATCTGAGCCCACATTCTTTTTATGTGTCAGTTGGAGATACAGATACAGAGAAAGACCCAGGAGCTCAATGCACAGGTTTTTATCTATGCAATGCCTTGCTCATACTCCTCATGGGCAAAATGCAGCTAGAGTGCAGATGGGTCCTCAATACTTTATTTCAGTGTTGGGTTTTATCCTCCCTTGATTTTTTTTGCAAAAGAAATTATTATGTAAAAGCAATATATTCTTACCTGTTATGCATTCCATAGCTATTTCAGACGTGATTTATCCTTTTGTGCTTTGAAAATTAAATGCCATTTATTTTAAACTAGAAAAACTGAAGAGAGAGCAGTAAAAGGAAAAAAAACCCCTAATCAAGACTTTACCTACAGTCTGCCTTAACAGTTTGTACACCCTCCAGAGGAGGTAAAGAGGAAAAAAATTAGACTTAAGCTGAAAATTATTTTTATGGCTAAAACATTTCCTCATTTGTCAATATTTGTGCATTTAACTTTAAATACTTAAGCCCCACCCTTACCCTCAGGAACTGATTCTGCTGCACGTGAACTTTTCAAATCTAAAGAAAAGGAAACCTCTGGTGTATCATCTGGCCACAAAGGCCATACACATTGCACTGCAATAAGTCATGACAATACATTTGATATTTTTATTGCATATATGAATAATGTATTCTGCTTTGTCTATACATTTGTCATTATTATATTCCTGCTAAAATTAACCTGCAAATCATGCTGAAGAAATATAGGACTGAATAAATTAGTCAGGTGCTTCACTAATAGTTTGACATCTGAACATGAGGGTTGAAGATGTTGGTGTTTGGAAAGTATTGTCCCTTAGCAATTGTCAGTGTTTCTCAGAAGATAAATGTGAATGTATCCCTTAATGCATTTTGTATATCATCTGTATTCTTTGCTAGTCAATTACATAATTTTTATGTCATAAACTCTAAAATTTAAACCATCACATCCAATATTACTTATCTTGTAAATGTTCTTTGAAGGACAGAGGCAGATTTCAAACCCTTCACAGTCCTGTGGCTGAAGAGTGGTACCAAGACTTGGGAAACTGATGGTTTCTCCTTCTAGCTCCATGGGCATCCACAACCTGGACCAGCACACTGGGTCCTGTGAGTAAGGGCTGATCTGTGTGTGTTAATCCAGACGTGGACACATAAAGGGTGTGAGATACCGGTGTGCCTGTACTTCTGTTGATGTGGCTTTTTCCTTTTAAAGGTCTGGAAATAAGTTTGACCAGTGTGAGGCACAATTTTAGCAGAAGTTAGAATGTATTATGTTATGATATAGGCCAATGTAAGCATTTCTGTTAAAAAAAAGAAAAAGACAAACTTAGCGAAAATATTTATGGCAAAACAAAATCATGAGGTCCAGGCCTTTGGGCACCTGCTCTCCATCTGAACTGACTGGGCATTTGGATAAATACACAGCTCTTTGTAAAAGCAGTTATAGTACATGGCCAGTAAAGCACATTTTTCATGGTCAGAAGGCCCACAAAGATAATTTTATAATGAATGAAAATCTAGGTGCTAAAACATCAAAGTGACAGCAAAACCTTGAAGGAATTTTTGTGGACACAAACAGGGGCAGCCAAGTCTTTCATATCCCTAAGTCATAATTAATCATCAAAGCAGTACTATTTAGTTGTATTTAAGAATTTTTATTTATTGAGTCTTTTCCTTGAAAGTAAAAGGATGCATTTTGTATATTTTTGCATTATTCAACAGCAATTTCAGAGAAGTTACATACAACCTGTATTTATAAGGCTTGCAGAGGTTTGTCAGATCAAGAAAGCTAAAGTATACATGACAAATGTCATTTTGTAGTGCTTAATACAGTTAATCCTTAAAACATGGAACCAGGAAACCCCTATTCATACTGGTATTTGAAACTTGTAAGCAATCTCATGTTTCTAATGCTGATTTTCTCTTTTATTCCACAAAGAAAACAGTACCAAGGCCCTTTTCCTGGAATATTACTTGAGGCTATTCAGAAAAAAAAGCACAACAGGAAATTTGGCTCTTTAGACCTAATAATGGTCTCTTTATTGAATGGAGACTTACTTTTTTTTTTGTTAAACAGATTTTCTTATGAAAGGGTTAGAAGTGAATAAACAACAAGTTCAAGCTCATCTGATTTCTTTTGATTTATGCTGATCTCGAAAGAGAGAGAGGTCATGCTGTTGGCAGGCAATAAGAACTAATCTGTTACTAAGTGAGTAATTGAAAGTGAGGCCTTATATATTTTTGTAATGAGTTGACAGCAATGCCAGCCCCATGTCATACGGTTGCTCTAATCAACATGGTCATTGCACTTAGTGCCAAATGAGAAGTTTACAAGAAGTCAGATGACAAACTCCAAAATATGCAGTTCTTTCAGATGAATAGACTGACTATATTAAAGATGAGGAAAATCTCCAAAAAAAATTAATGTTAAACTGATGTGTGCAATTAGGAATTTTACGTTTTTCTAATGAATTGAAGTGGATGCTTATTATTATGCTCAACTGAAAGATGTGAAGTTCTGCTCAAGATTAAAGATGAGTTTTGGCAGCTGGGTCTACTGTTTAACTGGCAAGACTAAAGACTGTTCTGACATCAGACATGACAGTATTGACTTCCATGCCACAAAATAACCTAAAGAATGATCCATATTTCAAGTCCTATTAAGAAGTCTGGTTTTTTGAGTTCAAGGAAATTTTCTAAATTGATTCAGGGTCTGGATATTCCTGCAAAGTACTGAATGACTTGGACCTAATCCAGAAAAATGTAGTAGTTATATCTTCACCTACTTTTAAGAGCGGTCTGAAGGCTGGGATTGGCGCAAAATTCACTGATTCCTCATGCTTTTCACTGAGAGGAGAGCACTGGAGTCAGGCTTGGAGACAAGTGGGAAGAGAACCTCAAGTTTGTTTTCTGTGGTTCCTACCTGATCTTGCAAAGACATTGCAGAAGCAATGCTGAGCAGGCAGGCTGTCCTAGAGAGTGGTTGGGACAAAGTAATGCATGAGATGTCCCACAGAAAGATTATACCATTGTGGAGACTGGTAGGATTTCCAGGCTGTTGAGACTGCTGTAAGAAAATAGACTGATGGAGCAACTTGGGTCTCTGGCCTCTGTCAGAATCAGTTATCTGAGTGCAATTGCTACCTTGAACACCTGCTTAACTGTTTTCTTTTTATTTTTAAGATAGTAGGACTTCCATGCATAATGTGCTCTGCGTTTTCAGACACATGCCCAAATACTTTTCCAAATTTGGGCAAGCCCTGGAAATAGTGAACCTCCAAAATCAGAGGTATTGGCATGTGCTGCAGGCAGATCATGAAAGTATTTAGCATACTTGTACTGAAAGCATATCCATTTTTTCCAGCTATACCACTTGGTCTAGTTAAAGTATTACCTTACACAGCAAGTTTTGCCTTACCAAAAATAGGGAAGAATGATCTGTCCCAGAGAAATGATAAAAAGTCTTTCACTTTTTATTCTGTGGAAGGATCTGTTTTATGTTTCTCAAACATCTGTCTTCTCTTGTCTAAGAAACCACTTAAAGGAGAAACTTTGGTGAAGCTGTAAATGTTAACTATGAGGAGGTTTTTAGCATCATTATCAAATTTGGTGCAAAATCTGCCTGTCTTTGAAAGAATAGGAAACACTAGCCTCATTCACAGATTTGCCGTCAAGTTTGACTAAAATATAATTATGGGTCTTACTTGAATCTTTCTGTTTTGTTTTGTGTTTCTTACACCTCCATTAACAAGATATCCATTCAACTTGTGCGTTAAGGTCCCATGTCAACAATCACACAGCTCATGGTTTGTTCTCATGTTGCTTATAGCCATGTGAGATTGAATTATTTAAGCTTAAAACCTAATGTTGCTAATGTTGCTAAAGGTGGGATTAGATGAGTATCATTGCCCATCAGTCAGCGACTCTTGGAGCCACTTTTTTGCCTAATTTCCTTAAATTACTGTGCAGCTTCTCCTACAAAACATCAGAGCTACAAGTGCCTACAAAGCAGATTTCGCATTATCCACTCATTGCTCATTTTGGCTTTAAGTTCTGTTACGTGTGATAAAATCTACAGAAATATGTGAGATCAGTGAGACTGACATTACAGTCAGGCCAAAGATATTTCCTGCGAGTGGCAACAGCACAATTGTGCATCTCAGCCAGCGCTCGCTCGGGTTCAAGACGATTGTGAAACAGGCTGGAACTGCTTGTGAATGGGCGACTCTGCCTAACAGATGGTTACACGTAAAGGCAGCCAAGAGACCAGGCATGAGCATTGTGTGTTTGTGGGGGCACGAGCTGTAGCCAGAAATGTCTATAAAGAATCTGCCCTGAGCTTTCTGGTCCAAGATTAAGCAGATATGTCATCTCTAATCCAGTTTTGGGGTAAACTTCTGAATTATTAAAAAAGAATGTTTCTGCAGCTGTTTCTGCAAAGAAAAGAAAAGAAAAGAAAAAAAAAAAAGATGTCCAAAAGCAAAACTCAGCAATGTGGATCAGGGAGCTTGAAAGGGTTGGTTTTTTAGAACTGTGTTTTTGTGTTTCCTAGCTAGACCTTTGGACACCAGCCAGCTTTCTGCTGAGTAGGTTGGCAGAATTTGGATACACAACAGTCTGCAGTCTTTCATACCCCCCCTGCCATGTGTAGTGTTCCTGCTGCATAAAGCCATTAGTGACCAGATTACAGAAAACATAGGGCTTTGTTTCAGAGCTTTTATTTGTTGTTCCATTTCCTGTTTCATTCCTATTTAACCTCTGCTCTTTCTGGTTCAGACATAGTATCAAAGTGAATTTGGAAATGAACTTCATATGGATAAGAATGAATTGTAAACCATACATGTAATATCNAATAAAAAGAATATATTTTATTAATTTAATAAGTTTTAATAACAGTAATTTTCCCCTTCCCTCTTCCAATAAGTTTTTTCCATCAAAACTATCCTCAAAATTAACCAAGGGCCTTAAAGTCTTTTGAGGCAAGTAGCCTTTGAATTACATAGATAGAACCTGTAATGAATTGGGGAACTCAGTGTTTTGATCCTCACTTAAGGTCACTTTTATAGATGTATATCACAGTTTGGATAACCACCTACAATATCAGAAAATCACTTGGATTTGGATGGAAGGGAGCCTTTCAAGAGTTACAATATTGGAAAGAAATACGTAGGACAATCTCTCTGAGCAGGGTCAGAGGTAAGTGCAGCTACACATCACAAGTCAATCTTCTTGAGGTGTTCCTTTTTTTGTGAAGCTCAGTTAAATTTGATTGTAGCTTGGTGTTACATTTTTATGAATCTGTCTATTCATGATATTCGGAGTTGCCATGCTAACTCAGATTTTAAGTCCAGGGGGATGCACTGGAGGGCACCGAGTTCCAGATGTTTCAGAGAACAAGGGAAGACATGGCAGTATCTTCCTCACCCATAGACTGTATTTTATCTGTTAGTACTTAAGAGATTAAGACCTGATACACATTGTCTGATATTCTCTTCACATAGTTTTTATTGTTGTGTTATGAGCCTGTTGCTACCTACATAAATACATAGTTGCTTTTTCATCTAACTTCTCAGTCTTATTATCTTTTGGTAAGAGAAAGTTCCCAAATTCTATACACAGACATTTCTTTTTACTGCATCTCAAAGTCTCATTAAAAATATTTTTATTAATATTGTTTTAATATTTTTTAAAATACTTGTTTATGTTGCTTAAATAATTCTTCTTGTGTTACAATGCATGACACAAAGATGCTGGGAATCTGATACTTTATTAAGTTTTTGCTTGTTTGTCTCCTTTTGAGGATAAAGCAATCCCAACCTTCTCTAAGTCCTTTCATGGGTTTTCCATGCCCAAGCTTCTTTCTCATATTCTTTGCCCTCCTCTTTTAAATTTTCAGGCCGGTGTCTCTCTGTCTTTTTCACCTGTCTGTTCTGCAGGATCCTTTGAGTCAAATGTTCAACCTATCTAGGATGTGTTCTTGCTGTACTTTCCTATAAAAGTTCTCACTTTGTCTCGTTCCTTGTGCAAAATGACATCTTTGTCACTTCTTGTGTGTAATGTAGTCGAATTGTGTGCAGTGAGTCAAAGCTCATTTCCCTTTGAGTTTATAAACATGTAAGTATAAAAAATTCAAATATAAGAATCTATATTTTTGTTTCAGTGCATATTAAAATAGCATATTAAAACTGAAATAACTTTTATTGCATGTTGTCAGAAAGTTGAAGACTTTGAAGATGAAGACTTTGAGCTTTGCTGCAGCAAACTAATGTGGCCAGTGAAGAGAAGGGAGGTTGGGTCAGTTGTTTTTATCACAGATTGTGCTGTTCATAGGATGTCCTGTGGCATTTTGTCCAGCTGGAGCTTCTAAATAAACCTATAATTTCATATAGAGCACTAGAAAGACAAGGAGCTTGTGGTCTTGTAAGTAATGGCTATTCATTGATATTTATCATTAGATGTCTTCAGACTGAAGGAGTCCACTCACTCTAGAGGACTACCTGGACTGCTAGTCTTTCTCAGGTGTCTGAGCAGTATTTTACACTGAATTATAGGTACTGAATCTTGTGTGCCTTTATCGAAAGAAATAAAACTACCTTTTCACTGAAATGTCATTTACAGCTCCTGGCCTTACATTCAGGTTGGGCTCTGTGTGAGATACAATCTCACATAAGAGATTCTGACTACAGACTAGAGCTACTTTTCCTAAAAGCTTTCTCACGAATGAAAGGCTTGGAGGTTTGGACCATCACAACAAGTAGCATTTTCTTCTGTGTGTCTTTGGTTCTTGTGCTTTTGAAGGATGAAGGAAAGTATTTTCTGACAGGCTTGCTGGCTGTTTCAAGACTTGACTATCACTAGATTTTTTTTGCTTTGGTATTATAGGTGAGCAAAGAGAGACTGGATTCACAGTGCTGGCATCATGACTTCTGCACACTGCTACATTCAGCTGCATAAACAACTGCAATCCCTTAGATACAGATCTTACGAGTGCCATGGGCAGAGTGCCTGCCAGCTTCACTGGAGTCTTGTGGGAGTTTTCCTTGGTTTGTGCTGCAAATTAAATTACGTATTTTAAGGAATTGATGGTATTTTATTGTGTCTGTTTCAGCCCTCTCCCATTAGCACTTGGACATAATAGTTTGTCTTCATCAGGCACCTTTGTGAGTGATGAGGACATGTAGCTCATCACAATAATACACAATATTAATAATAATTCGCTAAATTGTTAGATCTTTGCAAAGTGAATTCTATATGTGTTGTGTGGATTCTATATTTCTGTCCTGTAAACTGAGTTAAGAATGAGTGTCCTACACTCTTTGCTGTGTCTGTAGTGTGTTGCTTTCCTTGAAATGAGTTTTACAAAATGACAGAGTCCATAAATGTTTATTTGAGTTAGATTCTTGAATGTTTCTTGCTCAACAAGTGTTGATTCCTTAGTGCCACCTATTAATGAAGTCTCTCTCAAGAAGGGCAAGAAAAATAAGAGTTTATGGGTTTGGACTTCACTATAACAAAATTGAAGCACAGTCAAGAAACCAGGAGAAAACCATATTCTAACAACAAATAATTCTCATCATATAAAGAAACAATTCAAAGTATATATGCTGAAACTGAGAACAGTGGGAAGACTTGCATTTAGGACAATGATAATCCAACAGAGTTGAAATGGGAAATCTAACGGAAAAGGCCACAGGAGGAACCTTGAGAGGAACCTTGGAATTACTGGTTCACAGCTTATTTTTAAATCAAGTGTGTAATATCTTTTCAGAACCACCAAAACTATCTCTGGAATAAATTTAGCAGACGTGTATGTAGGAATAGGAAACAGTTATTTTCCTAATTTGGCATTCATGAATTCTGGATTATTGTCCAGTTGGAACATTATTCTTTGAAAATGGCTAGAAAAATGTTGAATTGTCCTGAGGGGAAAATAAAAGATCTAATCTAAAATCTTACCCTATGCTAGTCTAAGAAAGAGAACCATTATGAAAGATGCCATAGTTTATAAATTCCTTTTTGACAAGAAGGCCAACAGTAAACTGTTACCACTGTTGGCTGAGATAAGGCCAGAGATAATCAGCTGACATGAATAAAAGATCTTCGTACTAAAGTCTATAAAAGTCTTTTTGTAGGATATTTTAGCACTTGGACAGGTGAGGTTTTGTTGGTTGTAGAATCTCCATCATTGGAATTTTTAAGAACACATGAGTGTCAGGGACAGTCTGAGTTTACTCACAGAATCACAGAATGGTCAGGTTGAAAGGCACCATGGTGTGTTATCTGGCCCAAGCTCCCTCATCAGGCATGATCATCCCAGAGCTCATGGCACTGGTTTGTGTCCAGACAGTTCTGGAAAATCTCCAGTGAGGGAGACTCCACAAATTCTCTGGGTAATCCATTCCAGTGTGTGGTCACCTGCACAGTAAAGAAGCTCTTCCCCATGTTCAGATGGAACTTTCTGTGTATCAGTTTCTGCCCATTACTTCTTTTCTACTGCTTGGCACCACTGAGCAGGGCCTGGACCCATCCTCTTGTCACCTTCCCTTCAGGTACTTACACATATTGGCATATATATATGAATATACATTGATACACTTCTTTTTCATAGCTGGGAGTTCAAATAGGTCTCTTGTGGTCCCTTGTCACCCGGCATTTCTGTGGTTTGGTTTCTATGAACTTAAGGTGTATAAAAACTGTGCTTGAAATGCAGCATTGATAAAAGACACAGATGTGATAGGCCCTTGAGCAGTACTAGTAGTGGCTTCTGGACATCAGAGGGAGAGAAAAGAGCTTCCAGTTTAGACATCCATCTTTGATAATGTGTGTGTTGAGCTGGCCCAGAATGACAGGCCTTTCTTGAGTATCTGTATTGAAGTACCACTGGACTCACCTTTAAATTATTTATGATTTTACAATCAATTTGTTTTTATTGCTCAGTAAATGAATCCAGTGGAATTACTTTTACATAAGGGACCTATCTTTTCAAATGTGATGTTTGTGGAGAAGCTAGATAGTGTTGGGAGATGGTTTGTCCTGCCTGTGTGGGGTGGAGAATCATTGGTTAGTACAAGGCTTGCAATGTCATCTAGCTGGATCTCAGTGATGCAAGCTGCAGTGGATGATTTGTTGCTAATGACTCAGATATTGTTTGCTGTTGGCAGGTTTTCCATTGAGTGTAGCTTTTTCTTCATATCTGGCTATCTTTTGGATTGACTTTCCTTTCTGTTCAGAGTTGTACATGAAGTTAATCTTAATTTTCTAGGCTTTTTATCTAGCTATTTACCAAAACCTTCCCTTTGAAATAGTGTTTATGCTTTTTTATGTTGTTTCTTTACTGTTGATATACACCAAATTATGTTGTCTTCTACTAGTGGTTCAGGTCTTACATGATTTGTAGCTACTATGTATTAAATGACTTATGAAACTTTAAAAAATCCAATATTCTTAAAACGAGCTGTTCCAAATTTCAATAGCTTTGTCTCCAATATAGCAGCCATTTACAGCAGAAGATGGCTGCTTTTTATTGTGAATGTCTCATTAGGAACTAATTCCTGCTTCACAGTAAATATGCAGTACTTTATTAATGATTTTGCAAGGCTGTGTGAAGAAATAAGAAGCAGGGCAGGTAGAGTGGGGAGGTGGCTGTATAAGGACACCAGCAGGACTCCAAGGACCTTCTTGTGTAAAGCAACCAAATGTTAGAACACTTTACTGTTTCAAAACTACTGTAATACAGTAGAAGGTAAACACTCATCAGTATTTCAGTGGCATAAAATATATTTACTCAGAGGTCATTATGAACAATTAAAAACTGATTTTTAATTGATCTTCCCGACTTCACACCTGTCTGGCCTTTTATGGTAGCCGCTTTGCTTTCACACGCTCACGGAGTTTCATAAAGAGCTTGGGCTGATGCAAGGCCATGCTGCCAATAACATCCGTGCCCAGCTTTGCCCTCGCCATGGGCTCCTGCCTCTTCCTTTACACCAGTTCCAGCTCTCAAGAGGCCGTGGGAAAAGCTGCTCATCCAGCTGAAATTCAGCTGAAAATTAAGAAGTGATTTAAATTAGATTAGCGATACGATCTGATGGGCATTGAAATCGAATAATTGCTAGGGCTGAGACAAAGTATGGGCCAGGACTGCAAGAGGACCTGCAGAAAAGGGTGGGACTGACCTGTTTGCAGTAGCCTGCAGGCAGATCAATTCGAAAGTTGTCATTTTGTTATGCCTATGGTGCACTTAGCAATTTGCGTAATATACTTGGTAAATGGCAAAAATTCGGTTTGAATTTCCTTTGCATGTGGGTGATTTAATTGCCGAGTTCCTCTGAAGGGTTTAGCACACTTTTACAATAGTAATCTTGCAATTTGTAAATAATGTTGTCGGTTTGTTTTCATCAGGTAGGTACATCTCTTACCATACTTAAGTCTAACTTGTTTTTAATCTCACTTCCCTCCCTTTTATTCCTATTACTTCTGTTTAGTAAAGCTTATTGTCTGGATTAATGTTGTTTTATCAGGTATTAATGAAATTTAAGAGGTTGCATGAGGAATTGCCCCTAACCATCACCTAATAAGTTGGAGCTTAATCCACCACTGGTTCTTCTCTTTCTGGTTCTGACAAGCAGGATTCATTGCTTGGTCCAGAAAGAAAATATGTCTTATTTCTATTATGATTTCCTCCTGTTCTAATTAGATGTGCTGCAGATAAGCACCAAAACAGAGGAGACTAAACAACAAGTGTTACATAAGGTCTTGGAAACTTCTGAATTCTAGTTTTGGTGTAGTATGTAAGTAACCTAGTGACTGAAAATTGCTTTCAGCTCCCTCTTCTACGTTATATGTTAAACACCAATGATATTATTTATTTGTCTGCTATACCTACTTTTTCAGCAGCTAAAAATGTTGACACTATGAGGTGCTTTAAAGATGAAAAATGCAGTTATTGCCACTCATATTTTTTTGCTTTTTAAGGTTTAAAAATCTGTAATTGTTGATGTAAAGATTTTATTTTCCCTGTAAGTTCTTACATCCAAATATTTCTTTAAATCTCAGACCAAAGGTGCGGTATAAATAAAAAGTTAAGTCCTACTAGTATTGGTAACACCAGAGCAGGTATGTAAGTGCTTGGCTGAGAAGGGTCTCGGCTCAATTTTTGCAATTCAGCCATAGAAGTGCTTATGGGTAGAAAGTCCCTTAGCAAGAGTCTGGGAAACATCACCCTGAATTCCTCAGCCAGGCAATTAAGCCAGCCTAGAAAGCTCCAGACAAGAGCAGCACACTTAACAGAATGCAAATTGCATTTCACAGATCTGGTAATTTTAATTCAGAGCAAGGCCATCAGTGTGAGTGTTTCCTTCAGTACACTGATAACTAGAAGTCATTGCCTGTTGAACTGTGACTGGCCTTCACCATTAGTGGTTTTAACCAAATTCAATTTTTTTAAAATATCTGTCCTCCTTTTTCTCACATATTACAGCAGAAATGTTTTAGTGGTAATGTGTGCACAATTAGAAGTAGAAAGGCCCTGGAAATTTGAAAGGAAAAATATGGGCTCATTTTCGTATCTACTTTCCAAATTTCAGCAAGCTTAGTAAAACATGTGGATTATTAGGTATGTAATTGTACTAAAGCATCCTCTGGTATCCATGTGGCACCTCATTCCATGGCAATCATTTAAAATACCTGGTAATAGAAATCAGATGAAATAAAGCTAGTTTTTAAAGACATCCAAGCTTATGGCCAGGAACCCCCTGAATCTTGATTGTTATGCTGGTCTTTAAGTGAGAACATGAGTAAAGCTGAATGACAATAATTCTGTTATTTGGAAGCATTATAATGTACTTGGACCGGTATGATTCCTGGAATGGTTGCTTATATCCCTCTTTGAGTGCATTCTTTAGCAATTTCTGAGTGAGGACTTGGCACTCCTTGTGAGTACAGTCAAAGGAACCAGTAAAGTACATTCAAGGCTCCTTTGAGATGATTTCCAGAACCTACTAATCTATGCTGAAGCAATTTCTTTGCAAAAGGTAAAAGAGACTTCAGCTTTTTCAAACAGGAAGAACTGGGACCTGAAAGTGGTGTCTGGGACATTCTGCAAGAAAAAATGGATACTGCTTATTGAATGTCATGCATAAATAATTGGTTTGGGGAAAGGTTTTGGAGATTGATGTTCTTGAGATGGTAACCTGAAATGACTGTTTCCTGTCGGAAATAGTGGAAGTTGTTCTGTCTATGCAGAGAAATTACCATATTCTACTCTGTCAGTGTGTAAATTATCATGACAAGTGTTAGAAATGGAATATCCTGTTACATTTTCAATTTTCTCTGCTCGTGAGACAGAGACAGATTTTTCCTATTAAGTTCATTTGAAAATATTGTATATACACCTCATATATGTGATCTTTGTTTTGTTTTTTTCCCCCTAATGATCTAATCTACAATCTTCTGTTCTGTGCAAATGACCTATGATTCACTATGTGTATTTCAAAGATTTTGAGTCTAGAGCAATATCTGTATCATGTGATTCTCAATAAATCTGTGTATTCAGGGAATATGCTACAAGTCTTCATTATAACTGAAGCTATTGTGTTGCTTATTTGAAAATTATTTTGGATATGTTTATTTCCACTAATGTTATGGAATTTGAATAGAGTAGCTGCTACAGGAATATCACCTGGGTCAATTGTGGAGAGAGTTCATTCATATAGTACCAAAAGAATAAACCTGAAGGATGTAAAACACTCTTGGTACTTCAGACATTTAAAAATGGGTAATTTCAAACTATTGCCTAGTTCATGCATAGTCCATAGCTGGAACAGTTGACATCTGTACCCTGGCTGCTCCTTCCCTAAGAATGAGGCTGGATGGTGGCTGACATATGCCCTTGTCTGAAACCCATGATGACCAAAGGCTCCAAGTCTGAGTTATCAGCCAATGTCCTCTTTTGATACTGGCAGCGAAGATGTTCTGCTGTCACACAGCAACAATTGCATGTTCTTATTACTGTGTGCCAGTTCCCAGCTGGAACACAGACCTTACATTTCTCCAGAGAGGGAGTATGGGGATCTGGCACTGATGTGTCACAGAGCTTGTTGGTCTGAGCTCTCATTTGCTGTCCATCAATCAGTTCATTTCCTTGGGTGTTACCTGGACAGTGCTTAAGCTGCAGACAGAGGTGCACAGAGATGGAGTGCAGGGCTGCTGGTAGCTTGCACTTGCATTCCTGATTTTAAGTGTATTCATACTAATTGTGGTCAATGGAAAGTGTGCAGTTTAGCTGGTCTCTCCTGCTCCCTGGCAGTCCCAGACACATATGCCAAGCTCAGTCGTGAAAGATTTTTTCCAGCAACAGCATGTGGCTCTCTTTGGCAAGATCCCACCAACCATTTTTGTTGGCAGCTGCTAAGTGGCCTCTGGATCTCTAATGCAAGAAGGCTGCTGATGAGTTTCTGATCTACATATTTCTCTGAAAGCAATTTCTTTTGACACACCTTTCAGTTCTGCAAATGCTCATTTGCTTTATATTTATCTATTTGGTTCCAAACCCCACATAAGCCTCTCAAAGCATATAGATCCACTTACAGTTGAAAGAAAACTTTTACATGCCAGAAATCCATGCTGTCCTTTGCCCTTCCATTTTTCACTTGTACACTGTATTTTCACTGCGCATCTGTAAAAGCTCTGTATTCTCCAGAACTCATGTCCTTGCCCCTTACTTGCTTGGTTAGGATATAGGAAATTGATGAGATAGATGCCTTTGGGTACCAGCTTGAGACCTCAGTATGGTCCTTCACCTTTTCTTGCACCTCTACAGTGGAAAGCCATATGTTCCTCATGAGTATTAGCACAGCTAACCATGACTACAGGAGGTGCCAAGAGAGATTCTCTCTGTATGGCCAGTGCTGACAGGATTGAGCCTGATGGCAATACACCTGTCTAGCAAGAGGAAAGAGGTTGCATTTCATGCCCTTTCTCAGGAAACACTTTGCCTCCCCCTTCTTGGCACAGGGAATGCAAATGCAAAGCTAACTGCCCATCTCTTTTAAGTACTGCCATTTGTACAAGCCTGTCAACTTGCATTTCCTGCTGGCAACCACTGCTCTGCTCTGTGCTGTTACTTGTCATTACACAAAACAGTCACTCCATGGCTGTCTGCTCCTTAGAAACACATGTGAATTAGATCTCAAAACATGTGACTTAATGGAAGAAAGTTTTATATAAGGGAAGGTGGAAATATTGTGGAGGCACACAATCTGTATTAGACAGGAGTTACAGAATAAATTTCTCTCTGGACAGAGTAGAGTTCCTTGTGTTTTCTGGCACTGGATTTTTAAGAATGAAGAAAATGAGGATGATAAGTTACTAATCTTGCATAGATTCTGTTAACCATAGCAAATTGACAAACACCCTCATAAAAAGCCTGCTGTGTCTTCCGCCATTGCAGATAGTTTCTGTGTCATTTGTATAACTACTGTACCATACAAACTGTTCCTGAAACATAAGGAGGTCTTGAAACCTGAGAAAAGGATTCCTCTTAATAGAATTTCACTGTTAACTTGTGAAAGTTTGATTTACATTGCCATAACTTCCCCAAAGATAACAATATCTACTTGGGTGAACCTGTGAGTGGAATTCTGCCCCAAAGTCCTATGAGATATTGTCTATTTATCATATCAATAACAGTAGATGCAAACATTTCTACCTTATTCTTATTTTTTTCCACTGGAAAAAGGAACTATGCTGGGTCTCAAAACGCATATACCTATGGAAGAAAATGGGAAATAAATGGAGAAAAAACCTCAGACCTCAGCTTTCTTTAAAATAGGGGTTTTGGATGGAAAACACTGTATTTTTCAAACACGGATTTCAAGGTGAGTGAAGTCAAATAATGCCATGCCAGCATTTTTGCAATTCAGGTATTCCTACTGACTTTTCTCATGCAGAAACAAAAGCAGTTCTCCCTTGACTTTTCATGATCTTTAGACGTGTTGCAGGCAGAAAGCAGATCTGTCATATTTTCCATTCATCAATGTAAAAGTTCAAGAAAGTCATTATGTAATGTGGTGCTGTTTAAAGTGATGCTGTCAATAAAATTCCTCTGTCTGGAGCAGTTAGCCTCCATGGTAAGCATTGAATTCCCATTCACTGAATTCTCCTCCTCATCGCTGGCCCGAGTGAATATACCAGTATTATCACTGAAGTAGTTTGGCTCAGATTGAGTACATTTTTGTGAGGTGCGAATTTTCATTCCTTAAGATGTAACAGAAGTGTGAAGCACCAAGATTTCTTCTGTGGCAAAACACACTGAAGAGAACCCAGCCATCAAGCTCGGCCCTGTATCTGATTTTGCAGCCTGTCTGGATGGGAGTGCTTTGAACTGGTGGTTGCAAATTCTGTGGTTCCAGTGGCTGCAGGGGAGGTGGCTGCAGCTCAGCACACACCTCTAAATAGTGCACTGCAGTACCAGTGCTTTCTGCTTTGGTGCTGGCTGAACATTGTGTAAATCTGCAACCACAGCATAAAAGAACTTTCTCCAGATAATTAGGAATCCTAACACACTCCTCCTCTCCACCCCCCGGCCCCCCGTCGCCAACAAATTGCTGCTATTCATGTACTTGGCTGGAAATCAGCAGTGCCTGCCAAGCCAAATTACTGGAAATCAATTATTTAGAGTCTGAACTGGAAATTTTGACTCAGCTTTTCAGTGGGTCCATTCAATCCAATGCATTTTTTTTAATAAACCCGGATTTGGAAGCCGGGCTTTTGCTTTGTCAAGCTTTGCCACTCAGTGTGGTGAACAGCCGCATCACACTCTCACACTCCAACTTGAGTTTCTGTCCACAGCTTAAATCATGGCTTGAGAACGTGCAAGGCTAATGAATTTCATGAACTTTCTTGTCCATATTAAAGGGAGAGAAGGTGACATCAAGCAAACCTCTCATTGACAGGAATCCACTGACTGCCACTCACTCACATTGCTGTTGCTTCATGTAGATGTAAACCAGCTGCTTCATATAGTTCAAAGTACAGACAGTCCCTGTTAGATGGAATATATTCAAGGAAATTTTACAGTGGTACCTGTGGAGCTATTATTGAGAGTGTTTTTCCTCTCTGCATGTAGAAATGTTCTGATGGGTTCTAAATTAAGTAACTGCTAGAAGAGAGGCTTACACATGGAGCTCTCTCCAAAACACCCTGGTCCTATCAGGAGTGCTGACATTATGCAG
Source organism: Drymodes brunneopygia (assembly GCA_013400955.1). Lineage (NCBI taxonomy): Eukaryota > Metazoa > Chordata > Aves > Passeriformes > Petroicidae > Drymodes > Drymodes brunneopygia. Next base: position 136,371 of record VZTZ01042036.1, on the reverse strand, counting down.
TGAATGTTTCATTATGTTTGTATGTACATTACCATCTACATTGTGCTCAGAGTTGGGACACCAAAAAGTGGGTGTTTTTTTGTCTGAAACAAGACTGTGAATGCACTCAACGACTATGATGGCAAAGAGGCAGAATATGTATCCTATGGAAGGGTGCTTCCTTTGCATTAGGAACTTGCTGTCTCCTGGAAAGGGGTGAGTGCTCTCTGTGGGCATATCCACTGTATTTATGCTGCTGAAGAGTTTGCCCTGTTTTTGTCATTACAGCATTCTCTTCATAGTCTATCTTCTCATTTTGTGTTTTTCCAGAACATATGTGTTTGCTTTTAAGATACAGAGCTGCAAAAGCAAGTGTCCAGAATTGGTGCTGAGGAGATTTTAGCCATGTTCTTCCCTCTCATAGGCAAAGGGCTAGAAGCAAAAAATCAGGTAAGGCAGAGAGTGGTAAATTGTTCAGCTGGGATAATCCAATTGCTTTTGATCTTTTGCCTGCACTCCAAGACTACGGGATCTTAATATCTGAAGTGAAAAGCAACATTATTCAATTAGTGGTAAAACCTAATTTAGTAGTGGAATAAAGAAATTCAAAGTTAACATTTGAGGACTCAGAAAACTATCTGTAAAATGCAAATCTTGAGTTTCCTTCAGAACCAATAAAGAAAAAAAATCCCATACATATTTGCCAGTTTTTGCAATACACAGAAGTAAAAAAAGCAAGCAAGCTATAAAGTGGGAAGCTACTGTTACTGTGGTCATAGCATGGGAGTGAAACTAATGGTTTAAATCTGTATTAGGGAGCAATTATCCTGGCTTAAGTTAAAATTATTACATTCAAAATATAGGGAGATCACAGCTGTCTGTTTCTTTTATTGATTTTTCAAATCATAAGGTCTGCACACATGCAAGCATCTTTGGTGCAACCCATTTTGTAAGTGGCATGAACAGTCTTCTAGGTTACTGCTGTACTAAAGACTAAGAAAACCACAGTATCAGCAACATCTAAGCTGTGGAAGAAACACCCAATGAAGCTGAGAATGACATAATAAAGTTTTTGGGTGCTAATGTCACAAAATCCAATATGAAAAGTAGAATTAAATGGAAGTAGTGTTTTCCAGAATCTCATTGCTAAAGGTATTTTCAATTAAAAAATCATGCTACAGCATGTTTAGTAGAGAAATAAACAATTCCTGAAAAAGAAAATAGAGGAAAATAAGTGATCACTCAAGTGAGTAAAGGTTCAGAGTGCACTGATGGGAAACAGGCATCTTACATATGAAATTATGAAATCTTATACTTAAAATAAAGGAAGTGATATAACTCCTGCTGCCATCAGAAAGATAAGAATTTTAATGATGTGCTTACTAGTCTCACTCTTGAAATAGTTTCATGTATGTTTATAGTATATTTGAACATGCTGCAGCGTGGTCTCATTTCCCCACTTGTTGTTTTTTGTTTATTTTTCGAGGATGAGAAGTAGGAGCATAGTGGAGTGAAGATTTTATTAATTCCTACATAAAGGTGTTAAGGGGTTTTTGAAGATTCTATTGACCCTTGACAGAAGCTGATATATGATATTTAAATACCAACCAAGCAGCAGTTTAGATTCATGTCATCTAAAATACCAGTGAGCAATCCAAACTAACAGTAGTATGCTCCAATTTTTCTGGGAAGGCCCTCTGAAGAAACAGAACACCAGTAGAAATGTTTGCCTGTCACTTAGAAAATGAAAAACCCAATGTAAAAAGTTTAGAACTTGCTTCAGGACACACCATATATAATTGATGGCTTTATGGCAAGAGCAAACTTCACCGACGGAGGGAAACAGAGTTGCTGAACCTTTTTGAAAACCCACTTGGGAGCACTCTTATAGTCTGATTGTTGCCTGCACTGTATTTCCCAGCAGCACTTCTTTTGTTGAGTCTGAAGGGATGGAAGCAGAAATCAGGCAGGAAGAAATATTGCAAGTTTGAAGACTTTTGCAGTTTGTGACATCAAGGGAAGAATTAATTCATCTAAAAGAGAAAGACATCTGTGTTGTTCCCCAGAGGTGAAGACCAGGCTGGCTTTAATGTCTTTATTCTTTTTATTGCTCTGGGGCAGTTGTGGTGAGGGCGTTGACCTTTGGGCAAAAAGGTAGTGCAACAGATTCAGGTTCTGCTTGTACTAATTTTCCCTCTAAGCTCAGTGGGACTTTCTTGATGCCACTCACTTTACTCAGGTAAGAAGTAAGTTTACATACCTATGTGGTAGAGAGTTAGTGCCAGGGGACCTCGTCTAGAACCAGTTTACTTCTATCCCAAATTATTCCACTCTGCATGGAAAGTACAGCTGGACACATCAGAGGAATGTTTTCATGAGATGCCTGATAGATTGTTCTTTCTGTATGGTCTGGCTGCTGAACAGAGTCCAGCCAGGCTAAGTGTTTCCAAACAGCAAATCCTTCCAAAAAGGGGAAGATCAGCTAAATATAATTTGGAAATGTATTAGGCTGGCTTTCTTGTATTTCCAATTTTTTTGATTTAATTATGATTCACTTGGACACCTGAACGATATAGTTCAAGTACACTGACACTTTCCTACTTCAGGAAATGAAAATGAAACGATTCTCAGAGGATCCCCATAAAAACTTTTTGCTGTGTGCTTAGTCACAGGCAGCAGGAGGTGCAGAATTCCATCAGGTACCAGGGGAACTGCACGTGTTGCATTTCCTCTGCTCTTTGTGCACAGGCTCACAGGCACTCGCACTCCCATATCACTTCCTGAGCACGGCACTGCTACTTTGTTATACTCAAATTGTCTCTGTAGCAGCTGGGGAGGGTGAAATGGAAACCCAGAGAGAAAGGCAGACTTCTTAGCTGATAGATTTAATTGTATGTTTACTTTAGAACAGAATTTTCAAAAGGGACATATAATTCTGAGTGCCCAGTTTGACAGATTTCAGGTATTTTTCTCTTATTCAGAGGTCAACCAGTGTTTGCTGTTTCTGCACATTACAAGTGGAAGTTTGGGGGCTCAGCCAAGTCCTCTCCTTTTTAAACAGAAAATCATTTACGTTTAAAGCATCTATCCAATGTGTGCAGATACTGGGCCCTGTCTCTGGCCCATCAGAGTTTTTAGTGTCTCATTTATATGCAAGCATACTCAAAATTAAAAGCAACATGAGGTCACTTAGAAATAAGTAATAATCTTTACCAAGTTACTTACATTGCAAATCATACTTACAGTGAGTTTCCCACCTCCTTTTTTTTCTATTGTTGTGATTTCTGCTAAACATAACAGATAATTACATCTTAGTTGATCCTTTAGCTATTGTACTTTAAAAAGGCTGGTTTTGCTTAATTCACTTTTGATTCACCAGTTGCCTGCAGCCTACTGTAAAAATGAATACAAACTATGTTTAAAAGCTTTAGAAGGCAGATCTGACACATGCACCATAGGATTTAGAGACAAAGGGCAATTGGCCACTCCTCCAAATCATATCCCAACTAATGAGAGGGTTTGGGATCAACAGAACTATTCAGTAATTTGAAGCCTCCTGACCGGCAACTAAATCTACTGCTGTCAGAAGCTGGATACCATGTTGAAGTCAAAGCAGAGGAACATTCTGGGAAACATGGGAACAGAAGGCTAGCAGGATTTGTCCGGGTCATCAAGTCCAGTTTTCCACTGTTGTAGACATCCATGTTTCATAATCCCTTTCATTAAGTTACCAAGATCTATCTTAAAACTAGCTAGATTGTGTGCCCCCACCGCTCCCCTTGGCTGGCTGTCACAGAACCTCTTTCTTCTGATGGTTAGGAGCCTTCTAATTTCCAACCTAAATATATTCATGGCCAGCTGACGCCCATTTCTTCTTTCACCAACACTGTCCTGAAGCTGAAAAAACCACTTCTTTCTCATTCACTTCCATCCCTTGATGCAAAGATAGCATGTCTCATTTGCTCATTCTGCTGCACTATTCAAATTCGGTAATTTTGATTTTTTTCCTGTAAGGGCATCTCCATTCTCCAGGGATGCGCATCTCTGAGCGAGCTGGTCACAGTTTGAGCTCAGCCTTTTTGATGAATAGTGAGTTTTAGCCACACTGTGCCAGCGTGAGATCTTGCCAGTGCCTTGTACAAGAGGGGCAGCCCAGCCTCAACTCTGCTGTGAGCACCTGAGTTGGGAACTGCAGTTCACACTTGTAACTCAGGTGTGTAAGAGCATACCTGCATTTGTCACAACATGAATGCTGCAATCCACAAGCAGAAAGATAGATCAAGCTAAGAAATAGGTCTTACCCGGTATCCAGGCTTACTGGCTGAAAATTTCTGTTTAAAAATGTGCCTTCGAGAATTTTCAATAGAATCATAGTAATGCCACTCTAATTAAAGCTGCCTTCGAATTAATTTGTGCAACATGGTTTTATCAATCACCTTCACATAATGTGAGCAGTCTTCTTTATCTGATAGGACATATACGAGATTGTTTGCAAAGAAGTAACACATTTGTATATATTTAATAACAACTGAAACGGATTTAAAATAAGTTTGGTAATAAATTTGAAGTACTTAGGAGTTGGAAATCCTTTCTTTACCAGTAGATGGCACAAATCAGCTTGGTTTGGTTTCAGATCATGTATAAAGAGTACATTGAATAAATGAATTGAAATAATAATAACATTCATCTATTTATGGTATCTAGAGGAGAGCAAAAATTATGAACAGGAGAGTAGCATTTATATATTGTGTTATATTTTGCTGGTGGGATTTTCAGTTAAAATAATTTATCTGCCAATGTGTCTTAGGGGATTTTGTCCGGATTTTGGCCTATTCAGACCTAAGCAGAAATGCCAAGACAATCAGTGGGTTTGGATCTGGTCCTGGTTTCAAAAGTGAAAATCTTCTTGTTGTCTCTAGATACTTTGCCTTGCACAGAGAGCAGATTTGTGTTTGTTTATTTCGTTGGTAGGGTGGTTTGTTTTGTCTTGTGAGAGAGAACAACTCTCACACTAAATCTTTCATTTCAGCTGTTTAAATACCAGTTGGTGAAGAGTTTCATCCATTAAATTGCCAGCTCCTTTTAATTGGGCTGATTTTAGCTCAGGGCATTTGGTACTTTGAAGAATGCCTCTGTATCTTGGAAGGCTCATCCCACACTGAGATGTGGAGGAGTGATTCTGACAGAACTCTTGCCTCATCCTCCACCCCTCCCTTGCCAGCCATGTGGCCAAGTTTTTCATGGGGAATCCCAGCCCTGGTGACTGGACAGATTGGCTCCTTACTTTGCAAAACAGGGCCATATTACAGAGCAAGGGGACAGTCCCAGACCAGCCAGCTGCCTCCCTGTCCTCTCAGGTGTTGCCTCCACCCTGCTGACAACCCATCATGGCCCATCTTCTCTCTGTCTCTGTCCCTCTCTTTGCTTCTTCCAGGTCTTGTCATGGTAGGTTCCTTCCAGACAACATCACAGCACATTTGCTTTAGAATACAAGACCAAAGCTTTTGTACTACCTAGTTGAAGACATGCCCTGAAACAGGAGCAGATTCTAAGAAGATAAAAATTGGATTTGACAATTGGTCTTGTTTGACATTTGATTTTTTCAGTGTGACAAGATTATTTTGATTCTATTATTCATTATAAAGGCAATTACAGTTCAACCTAGTTATTCTGTAAAAGGCAATCAGTAACTAGATGAAAAAAGTTGTTTTGGTAGGAGGGCTTGGAACAATAACACAAGATCTTCAAACAATTTTATATTTTATTAACTGAAGGGCTGATCAATAGCTGCTTATTTTTGGGGTACTCTCAGCCAATTTCTTCTCTCATAAACAAAATTTTTAAAAGTCTCCTTTGAACTGTAGTGAGTCAATATTACTTGGACAGACATTTAGCTGGTTATGAGCTGCTAAATGAGGACATTTTCTTACCAGGGAAAACAGTACATCATGTCATATAATAAAAAGAAAAAGGCAAAATAATGACCTTTCCCCTATTCATTTAATTTCCTTGTATGTAATGAATATATTACACTTTGACCAAGGAAGTCAGTGGAGAAATCAGAGTTTAGCCAACAGCATGAGAAAGTTGGTTTTGGGTCATATTCTAACTTGAATGCTCTTTTATCCTCCAGTACTGGAGGGGGCTGTGTTAGAACCTCTGCCAGTGTGTGTCTCTGGGAACATTGTCCTGAAGGAGCTTAGGTGTTAATGGGGAGGTGATCAGGAGTGACGTTCATTCCAGAGAAACTCAAAAATCCCAAAAAAAGACAACATGGAGGTGAGGATGTTACTAATCCCAATATCCTTCAAATGATAAGTTGCTGCTTCACAGCTCATGGAAAGTAACTCTGACTTAGCTCAGGTGTGGAAGATCAGAACTTGAATTAAAAAATAGATTTATTTCAGGATCTGCAAAAGCAGGAAGGCAAAAAAGTAATTTCTCTTTGGTGATGTGGGTGTCTTGGGTGGCTGGTAGATGGCAGTAGCACACATTTATGTTGCAGAGGTGATGTGTGTCTGGGCAGGCAGGTTTCTTCTGGGATTCCTGCCAGAGTTCTGACAGCACAGTGTGATGGACAGTGTCTGTACATCTCCTAAGACTGACCTCTGACCTCACCCCTACTTTTGTGATGGACTTTTAAGGATAGGAAAACAACTTTCCATTCCTGTAAACAAAAGGTGTATTTCAGTGCTTTTAAATTCCAAAGGCACTTTGTGATTTTTTGAGGATGAAGGATTTTGTGCAAATTTAGTTGCTATTGTGACACTGCAGAGAGTCTGCACAGCACGAAGTACTGCATGGGCAAAACTGGGTTTAAACATGAGAACAGCCTTTCAGTGCAAGGCTTTGGATATTCTTACGGATGAGACTATTTTTTAAATGTTCACAGCAAACAGAGAAATTTAAATTCTGTCTCATCAGACTCACTGTGCAAATGGAGAGAGAAAACACATAAAAACCACCCTGGATTATCATCAAAGCTTGATAATTATTTTTATTAGTTGTGCAGCACCATTTCTGATTGCATTGGCAAGCTCAGTAAAAGGCAGAGTGTGCTTTACAAGGGATTAAGATGAAAAAGAGGGTGTCTGCCTTTCCCTGTCCATGAGGTGGAAGGAGTTTCGTATACAAGGAGCTGGTGGGAAGTGGAGGCAGAGGGAGTTCCCGAGGAAGCAGAGGTGCCAGAGGCACTGGCATTATAATGGAAATGAAGAGTAAGAGTAACTAAGAATGGGGGTGTAGGGCAGGGGTGGATTCGTGTGGGGTCTGGAAGATTCCTTCCCTCTTGCTTCTGCTGATTTCCAGACAAAGGTATACTCACTCAATCTTTGCTAAGGAGTGGGAATATTGCTCTTGAAATTTCTGACTGTATCTAAAAGTACCACCTTCCTTCTTTTTCCACATGGCTGAAAATGCAAACTGGGCTGTCCAGACTAGACCCTAATTCCATTTTAAATCTGCTGCAGAGCACTTGCATTGTTTTTATACACTAGTCATACATTGCACACCTTACACATGAAAGCAGAACTGTTGGTACTCCTGGCACCCTCGGCTTGAGTGTTATGCTCACAGCACCATTCGTGCAGTATATTCATGGGGTTTATCCACATACAGGCAGCTGAATTGTTACTAGGGTATGTATTTAAAGGAGTGTATGGAGTTACAGTGACCATGAACTGAGCTCTCCTCTTTCCCAGAAACTGATATGGCAACAAGATTTGGAGGGTGGTGTGAGATTGGTACAAAGATACCCCTTGGGATGGTTTCACCTTTGATACTTCACTCAAAAGAAAGGATTGAAAAAGGGAACCTCATGAGAGTCCAAATACCATTAGAAAACCCTTAGGAGTAACCAAGGAGTTTGCTTCTTCAGGTAATGCTGTCTCAGCTGTTCTTTAATGCCTCTGTATACTTGCTGTCCAGGCTTCTGCCACAGGGCAAATCTGAGGAAACAGGATATCTAACAGCACTGCTAGATTTGTAGCTTGAGGCTGTCTGCATGGTTTTGGGTCAGGTTTATGGTAGCTGTAAATGACAACATTAGTAAAGACACTTTAGGCATCAAGGTGCCAGTTATCCGATCATGATAGAGTGGATTTCTGCCCTGGATTTCTGGGTGCTTTTAACAAAAAACTGGTCTGGGATTTTTCAGGGAAACTATATTGTTGCTACTACTGTCTGAATATACATTGAAGAGCAAATATCCAAGATGAAATATCAGATCTGAAATCCTGTATATCTGAGTAGCCAGACGGCTAATACCAGCCAAACTCTTTTCCTAGGTACAGAGGGATGAAGCTTGCTAAATGACTTTCCAGAACCTCCTGGAAGCAGCCGCTGTACGCCTGTCTCAAGTGAAAGTATGAGAGGAAATTGCCTTCAGTTGCACCAATGGAGATTCAGGATAGACATTAGAAAAATATATTCCCCTGAGAGAGTGGTTAGGCATTGGAGGTCTCTGGAAGTGTTCAGGAGGTCTGGATGTGGCACCTGGGGATATGGTTTGGGGTGAGCACGGTGGTGCTGGGTTGACAGCTGGGCTGGATGGCCTTGAGGGTCTGTTCCAGACTCGATGATCCTGTGTCTTATTTCAAAACCAAGCTCTACCAAGGCCTGTTCAATGCAAGACCTGTTTTCAAAATTTTCTCTCCTTCATCTGCCAACAAAATGAGAGGTTTCTATGGAACTGGCAGTTAGCAAAAAGTCATCTCCATTTACCTGGCAAGGAGAGAGAGGGAACATTGGAAACAAAGTTTGGAGATGTAGGCAGGAGTTATTTTTTATGCATATGATCAAAATGTTGAAAGGGAAAAGAAAATACATATTTTTAAGATGTTTCTAATTTAAAATGGTAGATAATAGAGAGCTTTTATGTTTTTTTCACAAAATATTTTTCCAAATATTTTGAATTTTCTGCATTTTGGTATCTTGTTTCCTTCGTATTCTGCTTTTTGTAACTTAGTGCAATAACATGAGTATTGTTAAAACTGTGAAAAGTAGCAAAGTATGTGAGTGTATTTTCCATCCTTTCCCTTTTTCCCTTTTGTGATTTTTTTTGGTGGGATTTTCTTTGTGGGTTTTTTGGGGTTGGTTTTTTTTTCTGGTTGGTTTTTTTGGGTTTATTTGGGGGGGATTTGGTTTTTTTGTTTTTGGTTTGGTTTGGTCTGGTTTTAGTTCCTCTCTTTATTTTAGTTTTCTTAATCTGGAACTTCCTAAAATATTTAAGAATTATTTTGCAGTTTTTCTGTTTTGGGAAAGCATGTAAGGTAGTAAGGAGGAGTGGTAATTTTATAACACTCAGTTCTTATATCTTTTAAAATTAGTTTCTATTTTCTTTACTTTCCCTATTATCTTATATTTGGTGGGGATTTTAATGCTTCCAAATTGAGAAAATATTAAAAATCTTTAATCGACCTAAAAAGAGAAAAAGGAAGGATGAATCCCCAAAATTCATTTGTTGTATTCAGTTAGCAAAAAGAATATGGGGGATAGAGAAAAATTAAAAGCCAACAGCATTTCTGAGAGAAATTTGATGACTTTGGTGAAAGTGAAATGGTTTCATGTATGCACTGTTTTCTTGAATTTTTCATTTTAAACATTTAGGATTTTTTATTTGTATCTCTATTGCTCTAAGATTAAATCTATATGCAGTATTTTTTGGGCTATGCTAGATACAGGTATAATTTAAAATTAATATGAAATGTTAAAATTTGTAATGGTACATTCCAAGTCAGAAGTTGCTTACAGCAGCACAAAAATGTACCTCATCTGACAGCCTCTTACACAACTGTGCCTGATCTAAGGCTCTACTGGTATGTTTAAAACTACACAAGTTTGTGTTGTGAAACAAATCTTGTGTTAGACATGCTCTGAATGTTCCCATGGTGTGAGCACACAAAATGCTGCTGCATAGCTTAGCTCTTAGGTACACGCCTGGTCTGTTATTGATGTCTAATCTTCATAAACAATTTTGTCTAATTATGATCTAATCTTAACCTATCTAATCTTAAATTATATGTGATTTCCTTTAAACCTCTTTTTCTACATATTGTTTTAAAGCTCTGTTTCTCATATCACAGTCTTTCTTGTGGATTAATTAGGGTAGAAAACTCCACGCATATTGCAGTGGCTGTGGCTATAAATACTATGTGCTTATGCTTAAATGTCACTATACTTAACCAAATGAGATTAATATTATAACTCTTTCAATGTGCAATACATTTTAATTAATACAGGTACTTAAACATTAATGAAGATATTTTACACATAAAAAAAGTAGTGCATGATGCTTTTTAGAGTAGTCTGCTAGTCCAGAAATATGTGCTAAGACTAACAGATAGACTCTGCCTGGCACTAACAGCTGCACTGCAGACATGTTGTCTTACTGCTTGTTTATTTGTCTTCCTGCCCCCTTATCTCCCATAGTCTTGTTTCTAAACTTTTTCACATCATCACAGAGTAGTTAGGATTGGAAAGGACCTCTGGAGGTCATTTAGTCCAACACCCATGCCAAGGTAGTCCCCACACCAATTTTTGGTACAGGTTACTGCTTTTCATCGCCTGTATTTGGCAGAAGGACCCTCCTAGAAGCTATTGCAGTGCTAGTACAGTAATAACTGGATTGTAGAATTATTTGGCACTAATATCTATATTACCTCCCAACACTGATTAGAAACCAGTCAGATGCTATTAATTCTAGTTATCTTTTGTGGAAGTAGGTGCCTGTGATGTATCCATATGAGTCAATGCTCTGGAGAGAGGACATTAGTAAAGACATACCTGTTCTCATGCTGAACTCTGTATCTTCGAGAAAAAAACCTCAGAATTCAGTTGTGTTTGCTATATTGTATCATTATTGTTACCTATATTTTTGTTTGGTAAAGCAAGTGATGAATTTCCAACATAGAAAAGGGGAAAAAGTTGTTCATGAGAAAAAAATCTGTTGGGAATGTGATTTTTTTTCTGGTTAGTTTTAAGGGTTGTGATGGAGGTTCATAGTAAACACTGTGTTGTCTTTTTACTGCCTAGCATCAAGAAAAGTTGCTTATTTGAGATCCGACCACTATTTGCATACGAATTCCTCATGAAGAAATCACGGTACCTCAAAAAACAAGGTTATAGTTTGACAGCATACTGGTTCTACAGACATCTTTAAGAAGGACTTAGATAGGCACAAAGATAATCAGAAAAAGCTGGATCATATAAGAGGGAACAAGGAAGGACAGAGAGAGAGAAGGAGTAGGTCAAGGGAGGTTATCCTTCTCCTCTACTTGTCACTGGTGAGGTCACACCTGGAGAAAAGTTGTGGGTTCCCTAGTACAAGGGAGACCTAGAGCTATTGAGCAGTGTCCAGCAAAGGGCCAGGGACATGATTGAGGGAGCAGACCACCTCTCCTATAAGGAAAGGCCAAGAGAGCTGGGATTGTCCAGCCTGCGGAAGAAATGGCTCAGAGAGCGATCTCATCAATATAAATATATCAGTATATAAATAGCTGAACGGTAATTGTAAGGAAGATATCGGAGATAATTTGGAGATACTCAAAAGCCATTTGGATATAGTCCCAGTCAAGCTTCTCTAGGTGACCCTACTTGAGCAGGGAGGTTGGACATAGTGACTTCCAAAGGTCCTTTCCAACCTCAACCATTCTGTGATCCAGAGCAGAGGAAAAGTACGTGAGGGTAGGAGAGGGGCTTGCTGAGCAAGTCTGAGATGTGGAGAGCATTGTACACGGAGCAAGCTAACAGGCAGTCCTGGAGGGAAAGGACAAGCCGAGTTGGAAGTGCAGAAAGTGCTCCTGCGATTTTTTGGTCATCTCAGCCCCTCAGAACCACCAACTTCCACACCTGTGATGGTGCCTATCAGGTGGACAGTTTCTCTATCTCAGGAGCTGGCTCCTCCCCACAAGCATCCTTCCCCCAATGAATATATCCAGGGAGCAAGGGAGCAATACATTGGTTCTAAGTGCTCCGAAAGTGGTGAAGTAAGGTCAAACAGTGCTTGACTTTCTGCTTACAATGGTTGTGCAGCGGGACACCAAGGAGCCAGCAGTTGCAGGTATGTAAGTCACCTGCAGATGAGCAATGCCAGAGTTTAGGAATCACAGTGATAAAGTCTTGTAGATAATCAGAGATGGGACTACACCTAAAGGAGGAGAGAAAACAGGACGTACTGCTGCCGACAGTGGTGCTCCACCCGAAGGTTCCTGTTGAACAGGAAATCTCCAAGTCCCATCTGTGCTGTATGCAACCAGAGAGTTTGCAAAAGGCAGTAAGAAGGGGAATGTCACAAAAATACTCAGCAGAACTCATGGGAAGTGCAGTATACTTGTGTGTGTGTGTGTACACAGGTATGCACACATACCTACATTCTGCATGGCAAATACCGTGAGAGAAAAGAGAGATCTTAAACAAAACTGAGCAACAGTGGGCAATATGGGTGTGCCTGTGGGCAAGCATTTGTTGCAAGATGCAGGAAAATAGAGTATGCAGAACATAATTTTAACTATGAGCACCGTAAGGCAAGATACTGCATAGATGCCGTATCCCCTCTCTCCTTGACTTCAAGAACAGTAGAAGTACAGCAATCTGACAACGGTACCCCATATTGCCAATTACCAGCAGGTTGTCAGAAGCAAACTGAGAGACATGCTGGTGACAACAGGATCCTTCATGTGCAGTCCAGCTTCTTTTAGTTCACTCATACTGTAGCTGTGTGGTTATCCAAATGGCAGCCAAACTACAGGTGTGTGATCAGCATCTTCACTATTGTCTCTGCATCTGTATTGTGGTCTAATCTGCCTTGCCAGATCAGATACTGGTTTTACAAAAGGCTGTGTATCACACATAGAATGAGTGGTGAGAGACAAGTGAACTTCTTATCCTCCAGCATATCTTTAAAGGCCTACTTTCTCCTGGGAATCCTGGCTGATTTTCTGTTTGTTCAGGCCAGCTCATTCACCAAGCCACTGCTGTACTTCTTTATCACCTATAGTTTCATGTTCTTGCATCAAATGATTATAGAAAATCTGTTTTACACTAATGAAGACTGTGTTGGAGCCAAGTACCATCCTTTCACCTGATAGTGGCAGAATGCAGTTGCATCTCCTTTCATCCTCTGGGAAGCAAAAGGGACCTTCAAAACATGCTAAGATAGTGGGAAAGTGACCAAATACCTTCTTCTACTGAAGGAAAGAACTGAGAGCAGGGGAGAAGGGAAATGCTTCCATAAACTGCCTTACAGATCATCTTCCTTCCTGCTGTTTCCCAGTGCAGCTCTCCACCCAGGCAGCAAAATGTGCTGAGTTTCTGCTATCCTTACAGCTAGAGAAGATGTGAAACATTATGATAAACAGGATAAAGTAGCACACAGAGAATACTTTACAAACTGCAAATAGATTAATTTTTAATTGTTCTCATGCAAAAATGAACCTCTGGTGCATAGAGGTTACATTCAGTCAGTTCATTTTCTTTGGTAGACAGGTGATATACAGTAGATTATTTATTCTTCAGTAGGTGCATGCAAAATATATAGCTTAATTTTGTGCATGGTGGTTACCTCAGAAGGTCTGTTTGCTTAAATAATTTTGGTGTGTCCAAGATAAACATCAGTTGGTGATGACAGTGATTTGGTGCTTTGACAATTGCATGGTGCTTCACTAGCGACAGACATAGCTCTTATCACCAGACTTGATTTGTTTCATGGATTTGATGATAATATCAGCAGTGGAGATGCTGAGAATTGCAAGTTTTCAAGTGGTGTTGCCAGATGCATTTCATGCAAGATTTCAACCTTCATGAAAATAAGACTCTAACATTTATTGGCTTTTTTACTCCATATCACGACATGTTCTGCAGTCAATTGTTACAGCACTAAGCAGAAAAGGTTACAATTTTGGAAGCTAATGGCAGAAAGACTTTGATTTTTTTTCTTAAATCTCAGAATGCTTTTGTTTTGAAAAATCAGAAAGAAAGATTAAAGTACAGAGCTACAGGCAATGTGTAAGGACCGTGAAAAATGGCACTCCTGGGGATAATTCTTATTATTAGGAGCAGCCTGGACAAGGCACACATTGCTTGCTTGCAGCTTCTAGTTTGCTGTTCTCTGGTAGAGCAGGGACAGGTGAGACATGTGGTTGACAGCTTTTTTGAGGTTGTGGCAGATGAGAAAACCCTCCTAATCATCCTAGAGGATCACTCTGGCCACAAGAGATAATCAGAAGTCATTTCAATGGATTTAGGTAATTTTTTTTCCTTAAACTTCAACAGTCTAAGGCAAGAGACAAAATTTATCCTTTTTTTCATAGCCATAATGGTACTCCTGGGATTCAACAGGTTTGTATGGGCATGCCCACAAGGGATGAGTTAGGAAATAGGATATGTCAGCCACTGGTGTGCACATGTGCCTTCACTGGGCAGACATACAGCTCCAGTGTGTGTCACATCAAGGTTTTTGAGCAAAGTCATTCAAAATGGGAGGCGTGCACATAGCTGACAGTGAATGGGCAGTCCCAACTTACTTTGTTTGTGACACTGAGCAAAGGCCCCTGCAGAGGAAGTCTTTCTTTTTGCAGTAGCACAGTAGCATGACCTTCCTTGTCACCTGTGTAATCATGCATATACCAAGCACGAGGATTGTGTGTCTAAAGTGATGACAGCACAACTGACAGTATTATTCCCTAATGCAGAATGTATCATTTGTATAGGTGAGAAATTCAGAACTGAATCACTCCCATTCTCTCCAAATTTTTGCAGTATTCCTTATTTGTAGTTGTCACATCCTACCTAAGATTAGCAAAGACTCACTTCAGGAGGCAGCACAGCGACAATACAACATTGTTGTCGTGGAGTATAGTGCTTACAGAGACTGTGGTGCTCCAAGGAGATGATTAATTTGATTTGTATTTGCTATAGAGCAATTAGCTATATATAGCTGATTGGACGCAATCAGCTTTGTAAGTAAAGAGCATGGTTTCTTAAAAGTGATAAGACTCATTAGCTTGTTGATTGTTTGGTGTCTCAACCACCTCAGAGAAAATGGACAAGAAAAATAAAGGACTTCCCTGGCATAGATGGTCAGTGGTAGGTAGTGGTTAACAAAACAGGAATGATAGATCTGTTCTCTGCAAGTGTCCAAGCACATGACAGGATTAGTGTGTATCCTGAACGATGTATGGTTCCTCAACAACTGTAACTCAGTATTTATATGACATGTACAACACATAATAGTCAGTCTGTAGACCCCTGTGTGTCATCCCTCTGTTTATGAAAGGCTAAAACAGCTGAACCTTGCCCTGTTGTTCAAACACTCAGACACTGTTTCTGTACCTCACATGTAGTGGTTGCCAGCTGCTGAGTGAAGATGCAAGCTCTTTCTGTTCTTTTCCTGTGTTCCTTCTAACTCTGGATGGAGTTACTGTTGTCATAAGACCAATCATTTTGTGCATAAACAATATTTTCATTCCATCCAGTGAACCAGAAATGAGTGCTTTCTTGGAATCACAAATGCCTTCATTTTCTTGGTAGCCCCATTGCCATTAAGGACAGCCTGGGCTAAGCTAATTATGGCATTGTCATTGAACTTCAATTAATTAACAAACGTATTTGCAGTCAGGGTGGGGGAAAGTACTACATAAATGTAACTGTTAACTATTCTGAGGGAAGAGCTCCTGAAGCAGCATTTAATTTGCATTTATTAGTCTCCTAGCGGTAATTGCTGCTTATCATTTACTTAGAATTTGCACAAAGCACTTGCCAAAAGAGGTGTAAAACATCTGACCCAGTGAATTTGTAACCTAGTTTCAGGCAGGTTCTCAAATGAATTAGAAAAACAAGAAGTGAAAGGAATGCAAACATGAAGCTCATTGTAATAAGACCATGTATTAAACAAGCTTTATCTTAAGTAGATGGAAAGTGTAGGAAAGTTCTGAGAAAATAGTGCAGTGTAGGACAAGGATATTATGACATCCTATCTACATGCACATGGAAAACAGTAAAAGTGCAATATAGGAAAGAAAAAGTATTTAGCAAACCATAGAGGAGGAGAAAGTGCACAGAAGTCAGGGTCCTTTTGGAGGTCCACTGTAGCAGTGTAAGGACTTCTCACATTCATGTTTTCTTTGTCCTTCACTCACTGTCAAGCCTTAGTGAGGATGGAATTCTTACTGATGTTTGGCAGAGAAGGTGATAATCACAATAGTGGCCTGTAATATTCTTTATCAACAAGCAGGTAGGAATGAATCACAAAGACACTTGCTCATCTGGATGTTGTTACTGCTTTCGAGTGCATCTTGCAATATCGGTAGCAGCAATTTCCCTTTCTATCTTCAGTGAAATCAGGCATGGTTCTTGTGCCATATGTATTTAACACACTAGCTCAAAATAGTTGCTCCTTGGGCCTTGCATCTTTTCCTGTGTAGTGGTATCTTTTCACTATTTCATTTTGACATCAGTAATCACCAAAGTAAACAAAAACCTGCGCCTAGGAACCCTTAGTTTGTTAGAGAAAAGAAGAAATATGAATGTAGGCAGGTTGATGAGCAGCAGCAGTGAGACTCTGCTGACCAGCATGAGTGGCACCATTCTCACAGAGTGAACATCACAGCCATATGAACAGCCTCATCTCTCTTCTCCACCATGGAAGTATCATAACAAAGGAAAATATAAGGAAGATTTGAAAAAACAATAATTAAATAATAGAATTATTTAGGTTGAAAAAGATCCTTGGGATCAAGTCCATCACTAAACCATGTCAACCAGTGCCACGTCCACACATCTTTTAAATACTTCCAGGGATAGTGTCTCATTCGCCTTCATGGGCAGCTTTTTCCAATGCCTGACAATCCTTTCAGTGAAGAAATTTTTTCTAATATCAGATATAAACCTCCTCTGATGCAACTTGAGGCCATTTCCTCTTGACCTATCTCTTGTTATTTGGGAGGAGAGGCTGACCCCCACCTGGCTGCAGCTTCCTTTCAGGTGATTGTAGAGAGTGATAAAATCCTCTGTGAGCCTCATTTTCCCCAGGTTAAACATCCCCAGCTCCCTCAGCCACTACTTATAGGACTTGGGCTCCAGACCCTTCACCTGCTTCATTGCTCTTCTCTGGAGCTGCTTCAGCATCTCAATTTCTGTCTTGTCATGAGGGGCCTGAAACTGAACACAGGATTTGACATGTGGCCACACCAGCACCAAGTATTTCTATCACTGCTCTGGTCCTGGGTAGCCACCCCATTGCTAACACAGGCCAGGATGACATTGGCCTTCTTTGCTACCTGGATACATGCTGGCTCATGTCCAGCTGCTGGACCAGTAAACTGGGTTCTTTTCCACTGGGCAATCTTCCAGTCACTCTGCCCCCAGCCAGTAAAGCTGTGGAGTTGTGACTGAAGTGACCTGGCACCTCACCTTGTTGAACCTCATACAACTGGCCTTGGCCCATGGATCCAGCCCATCCAGATCCCTCTGCAGAGTCTTCCTACCCTCCAGCAGATCAACACTCAAGCCCAACTTGGTGTCATCTGCAAACTTAAGCAGATCATTGATAAAGATATTAAACATGACTGACCCAGTACTGACTTCTAGGGAACACCACTTGTAACTTACCACCAGATGGATTTGACTCCATTCACCATCACAAGTCTTTGGGCTCAGCCATTCACACAGTTTCCTACAAAGTGAAGGGTATGCCCTTCCAAGCCATGAGCACCCAGTTTGTCCAGGAAAATGTTTTGGGAGGCAGTGTCCAAGGCTTTACTAAAGTCCAGGTACACACCATCCACAGCCATTCCTCATTCACTCAGCTGATCACCTTCTCAGAGAAGGAGGTCAGGTCAGTACAAGCAGCACCTGACTTTCATAAACCCGTGCTGGCTGGGCCTGATCACCCAGTTGTCCTCTGCATGCCGTGTCATGGCACTCACGAGGATCTGCTCCATAACCTTCCCTGGCACTGAGGTCAGGCTGACTGTCCTGCAATGCCCCAGATCCTCCTTCTGGCCCTTTCTGTAGATGGGCAGCCCAATCGCCAGCCTCCATTTGTCTGGGACCTCCCTGGTGAGCCAGAACTGCTGATAAAGGATTGAAAGGGGTTTGGAGAGCTCTTCCACCAGCTCCCTCAGTACCCTTGGGTGGATTCCATCCAGCCTCATAGACCTGTATGTGTCTACGTGGTGCAAGAGGTTGCTGACCATTTTCCTTTGGACTATGATGTCTTCATTTTTCTCCCTGTGCCTGTGTTGCAGCTCAAGAGTCTGGGTACCCTGAGAACAGCTGGTCTGACTATTAATNGATCATTGATAAAGATATTAAACATGACTGACCCAGTACTGACTTCTAGGGAACACCACTTGTAACTTACCACCAGATGGATTTGACTCCATTCACCATCACAAGTCTTTGGGTTCCGCCATTCACACAGTTTCCTACAAAGTGAAGGGTATGCCCTTCCAAGCCATGAGCACCCAGTTTGTCCAGGAAAATGTTTTGGGAGGCAGTGTCCAAGGCTTTACTAAAGTCCAGGTACACACCATCCACAGCCATTCCTCATTCACTCAGCTGATCACCTTCTCAGAGAAGGAGGTCAGGTCAGTACAAGCAGCACCTGACTTTCATAAACCCGTGCTGGCTGGGCCTGATCACCCAGTTGTCCTCTGCATGCCGTGTCATGGCACTCACGAGGATCTGCTCCATAACCTTCCCTGGCACTGAGGTCAGGCTGACTGTCCTGCAATGCCCCAGATCCTCCTTCTGGCCCTTTCTGTAGATGGGCAGCCCAATCGCCAGCCTCCATTTGTCTGGGACCTCCCTGGTGAGCCAGAACTGCTGATAAAGGATTGAAAGGGGTTTGGTGAGCTCTTCCACCAGCTCCCTCAGTACCCTTGGGTGGATTCCATCCAGCCTCATAGACCTGTATGTGTCTACGTGGTGCAAGAGGTTGCTGACCATTTTCCTTTGGACTATGATGTCTTCATTTTTCTCCCTGTGCCTGT
Source organism: Drymodes brunneopygia (assembly GCA_013400955.1). Classification (NCBI taxonomy): domain Eukaryota; kingdom Metazoa; phylum Chordata; class Aves; order Passeriformes; family Petroicidae; genus Drymodes; species Drymodes brunneopygia. Next base: position 117,403 of record VZTZ01042036.1, on the reverse strand, counting down.
GTTGCAGCTCAAGAGTCTGGGTACCCTGAGAACAGCTGGTCTGACTATTAATAACTGAGGCAAAGAAGGCACTGAGTACCTCAGCTTTTTGTTCATTCCTATGTTTCCTCAATCCTATGTTTCTCCCAACATCCAGGATGAAGAGTTTCCTTAGGCTTTTATTACTAAGGTGTTTATAGAATAATATTTTATGTTTTTATGGCTAAATGGCTGTGTCAATAATTAATGGTAACTCCCTCAAAATATTGGTGCTAAGATGGGAGAATACATGAAAGTACTTGTTTGAAAGCATGACATGGCAATAATAGGGCAAGAGTTGTCCTTTGATACTGAATGAGAGACTCAGGGAGTAGAAAGACTAGACAGGTTCTGAAGAGAAGATAAAGAATTGGAGTTCAGCAAGCTAATGAACTATGGAGATGACCTGCATTGCACAAGTTTGACTGAAGACACAAAATCAAAGGGTGAGGCATTGACTAGATTCCTCAAAGATTTGTTTAGCGAAAGACCAAGTGTTTGTAACCTCAGCTATCAGTCTGGTGACTAGCCCAAAAGGAGTTGTTCAGCTAGGCTTAGTTACAGGATGTTGTCTTTGAGGAATGTATTGAAGGAGAAATTAAGTCAGAAAATAGATCAGGTCCTAGAAATCCAAGGAGAAAAAACCTATCTTTTCTCCTCAAGTCTTGAGATGCCCTGTCCCTTATATTTTGCTTAGTTCATAATTATTTAAGGCTAAGTTCCTGCAGCTATGCAGAACACATCACTCCTGCCCAAGCTTCCTGTTCATTACTAATGTCACTCTATCCAACCTCTGAATATGTTTTCCTTCCTTGAAGGCCTGGTTTCCTTTGTTCTGTTCTGCATTTCATGCAGAGTAGTTATTCAGCTGGTTTCTTTAGACTTCATCCAACTAATTCTGCCAGAGGTCTTTGAATAGGTTATCATTAAAGTTATAACAACTCATTATTGTGCTTTGTCTGGGAGAGATTTGATACAGCCTTTGTAAACAAATGGTGAATTCCCCATGTAATGAGGCCTTCCATGATTCAGGAATTTTTAACAACTGTGTAACATCAACTAGAATGTACATGCTGTACATAGACTCCCTCCCTCCTTTCCCATAAATCATGGGCTATGATGTACCTCTTGGCTACAGAAGAATTATTAGATATTCTGGTAAAAGGCATCTTTATCTGCAAAGAGAAGGAACCACACAAGCAGAGAAGCCCCAGGTAGAAACTGTAAAGGCTGTGCTCAAAAAGCTGCAGAATGGAAAGAAGATGGAGTGATACTGATGGAACAAGTTGGCTCAAGTGGGATGTTTTTATAATGGGAGTGTTCAAAGCAAGCTCAAGTGAGGGTATAATCTGAGGGATGTTAAAAAGCATGGTAAAAAGCAAGTGATGAGGAAGTAAATGATGGAGATCAGGACAGACTGGGCTATAAAAGCTGGTGGAGATTGGAGCACACAAGAAGAGAAGGCACTGCTTTGCAAGCTGTCCAGGTACACATCAGTCTCCACCTAAGTCCTACAGGTCTGGAGTTATCACTGGAACTATCAGTGAGAATCATGCACTCCTGTGTTCCTTTGCCTTAGTAGCATATGACATACTTCTGCTGTTACCATAATGCCAACAGACAAGTTCAGGACATTTGCTACATCAGATGGTATCTTAGGGCCTCATGCTGTTTGCGCCTTACATTGCTTTACCTCCTTTGAAGTCGGCATTGGCACATATTTTAGCCATTTGTTTCTGTTGTGGGCTTTACCTTGTGGCTTGACCTCTTTTCATACTCTTTGGGCTGTGCCTTCCCCCATGACAAGGGTGTGGGCAGGCCTGTTAACTTGTGCCATAAACACATTCCTTCAGGGTGGTACTGAGGATGAAGCAAGAAGTTAATAGGAACTTCTTCAAATAGTTACAGAGTTTTGTATGGCGGGATGTACACTGTGCTCTCCTATCCTACCCTACCGTACTGGCCCTGCATGCCTCACTTAAGTAAATCTCTCTCCAGTCATAGAGGTGGGTGTGTCTGTCACTCCAGCGTTGGGAGGGAGTTAGAGCCAAGCCTTATATGTAGGGATTGCCTGTCTAACTGTAGACCTCGAACTGGGTCTCTGCTCGTCGCTTTATGCCCTTGTATTGGCACAGAGCAGATGATTGTAGCTTTGTTGAGGTCATGGAAGGTGTTGTTCTCTTTGGCCTTCCATACTGCGGGTCTCTGTGTTGTTCAAAGTGGTTATTTTGCACTGCACTGTTGCATCATGATGTTTCCTGAATGACCAGACATTTGTTTGCTTTTCGAGCCACAAAATGCCAATACAAAATGAGAGAGTTGTTGGAGCATAACAAACTAATCTGCATGGAAAAAAAATTCAAGTAAGCAAGTGAAGGTAGTGATGTAGTTAGTCAGCCAGTTTAAGACTGTGTGGACTGGAAGATTCAGGCATTCAAATAAATACTCTTTTACTTTTCTGCTAATCCCTCTCTGCTCCCTCACTTTTTTTCCCCAGACTTCCTCCTCCTGTGAGCTATTAATCGGTGTAATATTCTACAGGATATGTGTTTGATCTGAGATATATATCTTAAGAAGAGTAGCTAAAACACAGTAACACATCAGTCCAAAACCATTTGGAGTGGTTTCTTTCTGTGATTCTACTCAATTTTCTACCTAAAAATATCCTTTAAAATTTAAGATGATTCCTACAACTCTTACTGAGATGAAGTAATTGCCGTTCCAAGGGTAAAAGCTGTCTCAAGAACCAAAAGGCTGACCACTGGCTTTTGATCTTTAAATCTGATCTGCTTTTATAACTAAATATCAACTAAATATAACTTGAGCTGTGTGTATCAAAAAAACATGGCTCCCAGTAAGTGCAACTGCAAAGTGAGTATAGTCCACAGTTGTATGAATATCTATGCTGATAAACATACTAATTTTACGCATGACAATATTAATTTGGTAATCTTTCACTCACAAATACAACTATGTTTGAAAAACAGAATCTTTTTCAGAGTCATGAGATTTAGCATAAAAACATAACCCCTCAAATCCCAAGCAGATAAAAAGTACTCTCATTTATGTGTACTGACTCATTTATATGATAAATATGGGTATAACCCATAAGAAAAATAAAATATAGTTTGCCTAGTTAACAGAGTTCCAATATCGTTACTACAGATGGTAGTGCTTGGTCATTCAGGGTATAACTTTGTTTCATTTTGGGGGGGAGCATCATGGGCCTCATACATGTCAGTTCTCTTTCATGCTTGGGACTGCTGAGTCCAGAAAGATTTCAAAACCTAACATTTACTTTTGAAAATCAGAATGGGGCTTTCTATTAGAAGATATTAAAACTGGTTTTCACTTTACAAGAATGGAAGAGAATTTATTGTTATAAGCAAGTTATAAGTAGCTGTCTGCCTAGAGCTAAATTTTCACTTATGGCTTCAAACTTTTCACTTATTAGCAAGTGAAGTGTCCTGCACCTTCTATAAACATTTCATTTTGTCATTCATCAGGGACAATTTCCTTGTTTTCTTTGAAGAGGGAAAGAACATCCATCTCCAGGCAACCCAAAGGATACCTTCATGGACAAATTACCATGAAGCAAGTGAGGGTGTGGATTTACAGCATGTCACCTACTCCACCCAATGGCTTCTCCTTATGGCATATGTAAGTCTTTGCCACCCATCCGTTGAGGTGCAAACTGCTTTATCCTCAGTGGGGCTGGGATTACATGGGCACCCAAGAGAAGTTGCTGCTGTGTACTGTAATTTCACAATCTGTGTTATCTCTTAGCAACTTGTTTGTGTGGTACACACTTGCCATAGCAGAAGGTTGCACACAGAGAGAAAGGGAGCTTAGAAGGGTATTACTTGTGACCCAGCACTCAGTATCGTCTTAGTAAGAGGCAAAGCCTCTTTGCATTTGCATGTAGTGTGGCATATTTGTTACTGTGAAACTCCCTTGTGGGGTGAAACGTCCACAAGGAGAATTTTAGGAAGAGATTTTAGCTTGATAGTGTTTTATATTGACTTTTTACTGAAATATTTTTCTACATGGGTTAGAGACTTCAAGTTATTCAGTTATTGCAGGAAGACAAGGAATATATTTAATATTATACTTCATGAATTAATGAGATATTTGGAGAAACTTTTGCATCTAAAGCAGAGGTTGATCTTTTTATCTCCTACAAAGTTCTTCATTAGATTTTAAGAAAGCAAATAACAGTACTATGAACAGTTTTAAGTTATTTTGTATAGATATAAAACTGACTATATGAAGTGGCTAACATATTCAACTTAATTTTCAAAAGACGCTTGTTTTCTCTGTTTCTCCCTTCCTTCTTTTACCTTATTTTTCTGTTATTCACTCTAACCTGTTGCCACTCAGCTTTTCAATGGTTTCACTTTGTTTCCCCTTTACATATGTTTATAACACTTACCCAGTATTGTTTGGTTTGTCAAAGAGGACAGCAGAAATTATATAATATAGTAAAAGAAATCATATCAAATCCCTATCTATAGTTGTTAGTGCTGAAATATCTGTAACTATGGCTTAATTATTAAACCCTATGATCAGTAGGTATATAATAACATAACTGTCTTTATAACTTCAGATTTCCTTTCTCCTTTATTTTTTTCTCCTTTACTTCTGAAAAATAAAAAGAAAAATCTCAAAATATTTTCATATTTGTGAATCCTTTTTTTTAAAGCATTGGAACTGCAGTTTTCATGGAATGGATTTTTGAAAATGTTTATGTATATAAAAGTAACTGTCCTTTGCTTCTAATGGGCTCTAATTGGTTACAAGCCTGCATATATGCTGATGAAAACTTAAGTTTATTTTTATACTAAATACCTTTGAAAATCTGGCATTTAAAACTTCACTCACATTTCAAAATGAGACATAGGCTCTGAAAACATTATTACATTTTTGCATGATGCCTTCCCATCAACATTTATCATGTTGAGCCAAACTGCAGAGACTGCTGACAGTGGTTGCTCTATCTGGAGAATGTGTACTTTGGCAAGCTCAGGTTTTCTTTTAGAAAAGTGCAAAAATTGGAAGGGCATTTTTAGAGGAAGTATGAAAAGAATCCATTTAAGCTTCCAAAGCCTTTAGATGACTACCTTAAAACTGGCAGAGGACAAGAATAAAATGTGTCTTTTAGCACTTGGAGTTATTTAGAAATATAAATTAATCATGACATGATATGAAGAATAGCACTGCTGTACCTTTTTGTATCTAATATACAGCCCATTTTCTCAAGGAGCCTGTAAAAACTAATCCAGTAATCATGGAACTGATCTCACCACAAAACCAGGAACTACTGTCTGCTTTTTTTCTGTGTTGTAGTGTTTGCACTGGAGAACTGCTGTTTGCATGAGAACCACTTCATTGGACTTTGCAATACTTATATTTGTATGAGTGACCATTGTTACCCTGCATAAATGAAAGGTAACCTGCACCAAAATGAAAGAAAAGGAGATTAGTGCATTTTTACCACAGGACTTCATCTGGTGCCTTCCTGCCTTGCTTATCTTGCAGTAACCTGCTCTAATTTCCATAGGCTGAGAAAACTATTGTGATGGATAAAACCCTAAATAAAGCTTGTGTTATGTGATGGAAACTCCCAGAGATTTCAACTTGATCCCTTTGAAAATCCTCGAAAAATGTAACAATTGGTGTTTTCACTGCTGACTTCAACTTGGGTTTGATTTTGTCTTTCAGCAGCAAAAATAGGCTGATGCAGCCTTGCAGATTTTCAGGCTGTGAACAGCTGGGGCAAATTGTAAAATCTTAACATCATTCTGCCATCCCACAAACCGTTTGTGATGCTGCAGTGTGCCCTGCAGACAGTCAGGCAGCCAGGGGGAGTGCAGGAGTAGCTGCAACAGGAGCCCAGTCCAGACCCTGCTGAAATCAGGGACAAGGGAGGACACTTATTGTCACTAGGTTGCTTGGATGAGAAACTCTCCAGGAAACAGCAGATACCACCAGATGAGTCCAAAATGAAATTTTCTTTCTTTCTTTTTCAGTTCTGCAGTTGTCAAAGCTCCTTCTGCTTTAGTAGCTGTTGAAGTGTCTCCTCACTTAACAGCTCTTGAGCAACTGTTGCGTTTTTCCTTTCCTTTCCTTTCAATGGGCCACAGCCCATTATTAAGCAACTTTTAAAATACATAGATACAAAGATCTATAATATATACACTCTTCAATGACTGGGTTATACACAGATTGAAGGGGAAGAAGGGGCACATGTCTGTGGGAGGTTTCAGTCTTATTATGGCCTGAGGAAAATAAATTTACTAGATTTTCTTATTGTTTTCTTTCTCTAGAAGGTATGTCTCTCCCCTTCAGATATTTCAGAATTTTTCTTAGCCAATCCACCTTTCTGGTACTCCCACATATTGTCCTGTGCTCAGGAGCACACTTGGCACATAGAGGAGGTGACAGAGGAAGGTGCCCAGCAAGACAAGGTGGTGCCTATGCATACAAGATCTGAAATACTGTTTGTGGAGCAATGGATATGTCCAGAGTGAGGATACTGAATCCTCCTCCCAGTAGCGTAGTGGGAAGCATAGCAGCTGTGCTGTGCTGCTGATCATGTCTCTACCAAGAACCCTAAGTCACCCAGCTTTCCCATGCCCAATGTCAATGCAGTTATAATCTCTCTTCTTCCAAACAGGTTTAAAGGCATATCTAGCTTCTGAAGATTTTCATAGATTACTGTAAAAAAAAAAGCATTTGTGAAATAATTGAGCTGAATCATTTGGGAAATACATCATCTGGTGTGTGTTACATGGCAATTATGATGAATGCAATTCCCTTCTCATTTCATACCACAGTTATAATTCACATTACTTGTTTGGTGTTACACCCCAGATTTTTTGTGTCCACCATGTTAAACTATTATAAGTACAATTTTCATCACTAGACCTATTCTTCCCCCCTCAGACATATTAGCCATGCTGCAAACATATCCAGTCACCCAGAAAGAGCTAACTAGTTATCTGACTAACCAAGTTCAGTGCATCTCTGAGGGCCTTTGTCTTCTGGACATGTAGCACCCTCTTCCAATATCTTTACTATTTATTCCCATTGTTTATTGTCCTAGAGTTCATTTCCTTTGCTATTGTCAAAATTGCCTAACAGAAACCTTCTCAGGCAGAGCAGCAAATCCTATCCCTTTTTCCTTTTCTTTCAGAATTTGAAGATTTTTTTAAACCTCAGCATATCTGCCCGTCTTTGGATGATGATCTCCATGTACCACTGAACTTGTGCTCATTATGACCATTAATTTCTACGTGTGATTTTCATCATGGTCATGAAGTGAGGGATGACCTCAACATCCCAAATAAACAACTTAATTTCTTTAGAGATGTGCAGTACTAATGTTTCCTTGGCTATAGCTTAAAGACATTAAAGACATTCAGATTGTTCATTTTCTGTTGAATTAAATTTCTGCACCTGATAAATCCCATTTTGCTCGTTTGCTTGCTGATTGCTAAGCAGTGCAAAGTCCAGATCAGAATTAAACATTTCAGTCTGTCAGAGCTGAGGTAATGGAGTTCAGTCTTCTGACTACGATGGCAAATAATTGCAACAGCATAGCTGGAAACAGCGTAACTCCTGATAGAGTGGGTGTAATGGACCAGTAGCACAACCACATGTATAGCTGAAATATTTCACCCTAAGGCTATTTCATAGGAGTGAAAACAATGCTTTGGGGAAAAAAACCCACATTATTTTTTCAACCAGTGTGAATAAATCTTCAACTGCAACTTCCCAAAAGGGAAGAAGTTGCTTCTTGTGAAGTATAAAATGTGCCTTGCTAAGAAGTATGTTCATTTAAGTCCAAAGTATGTCCTATTGAGAGGTCAACTCTCAGATACAATCTGCATTCCATGGAGTGTTTTGCTCAAGGACACATGCTCAATTTTTTGCTCAATTGTTTTGTTTTATTTCCTTTTCCTGTGAGTTCATTGCCCTGAGACTGGAGATCAAGGGTAATACATGTTTTCATAGACCCTGCTTTCAGGAAAGAGTACACTTTTTCCCCTCAATTTATTTATCCATACATGTAATTCACATATTTCATCTCTGCACATCAGTTAGTTGGATTTCACTTGTATGATTTCCACTCCCCAAAGTTTTTTAATTTTAGGGTTTTAATCATCAAATGGGTCTATGCACCAGGATCCAATTTACAAAGAGCAATGACCTCTCTGTTTTCTAATTACCAGTAATTCATCTCCTGGTGCAACATTGCCTAGTGCTTCTATGAGAAAATCCTTTGCATTCAAGTCAGAAAGGACAAGGATCTTACTATGCTAATACAACTGCTGTGGCTTGTAAATTCTTCCAAAGCTGTATAATCAATTACTTTTTTGCTTCTTTCTTTATGTTGTAACATCTGCATGGCCCTGGGCTGGTTGTCACAGAAGGCATCATGAGCTAGATTTGCTTGCTTCCCGGAGTATGTTTACTCCATGCAAAATAGCTGTCTGCAGGGATTTCTAAGGGAGCAAGCAGCATGCTATGTAGAGCTCAATTGTCATATTTGAGCAGTAGCACAGTCACATCAGCATAATTAGCCTGAAGTCTAGAGGCCTGCACCTCTCAGCATTTCACTGCCTTGGTTGTTTTGCTTTCAGTTCTGTCATTACAAAGTGATCTGTTGCACAACATAGCAATCTCGAGGGTTAATTCCCCAAGTGGGAAAATTTACATTTCAGTCCTATTTTCTCACAGTTGTTTTCTTAGTTTTCTTTTCCCTTTTTTACCACAGTAAAAAGTCTCCTTTTCATGTTTCAGTCCTACATGGAAAGCAGTATTTGCTTTGTGAGACACGGCTTCTTAATTGCCCTCATCAGCTGGTAATCTCTGAGGTGTTACTGCATGTCTAGTAGAAGAAGTTCCAGAAAGGATGATGCTGAAGTGCAGATTAATGTCTCATGTTTCCCTCCTGCCCCTATGGCAAGTGCTAATGGATCAAACAACTTCAAGTACACTGCATGAGCAATAGTTTTAACTAAATTCTTACACCTGTTTCCAAAGTAATTAGATAATTGACAGTGGTATTCAGATAACATTTAACCAAACTCTTCAGAACTTGATCTTGTCCCTCACAAAAGAAAGGAACTCCTATGATGATTGTCATCCTCTTCCTTGCTTTCTGTTGCTTGTGCTGACAGAGTAATGCTGTAAAGAACACGTTGTCTGCATGTTCTTTGAAAACCAGCGAGTGATGTTTCTATGACATGAAATGCCTTGAGATTTATTGCTAGTGTCTGGTTGACATGATTGTATATGCATGGCTTATTAATTTAATATTGGGACTTTTCTCTTGGTGGTCAGCTCACTTTGAATAGAGGGGATTTTCTCTGTAGTGTTTTTGCCTGCACATTTACTTAAAATGTCAAGAGCTGGTGATAAGGACTGACACCAGAAAGCCAACAGCTTTAGTGTCTGCTGTCAAGGTGTTATGAGACTGTGGAAACTAACAGGAAAAATATTATGTAAATTTTATCAGCAGATAGAAACTTTAAAGCTGTAAAATTTCACCAAAGGCAAATCAAAGAAAATTTCCAAGAGCATTAAAATTGCCAAAGATATGAATTGTGGGTCAGTGTTTCACAGACTTCTTGGGAAGAGAAAAATAAAGGGATTTTTGAGGGTATTTTTGTAGCAGGATAGTCATATTTAACTGAAGGACATGTTGAGGAGAAAGGCAGCTAATTTCATGGGAGAAATAAATCCCTAGGCTTCAAGGAGGAGCAATACGTAAACTAATACCAGTTCTTCCATGTGATGGAAGACATTGAGGGAATAGAACACTTCAGCCTTTGGGGGGTTGAGGGTGGTGTTTGTCAATTATTTGGGTTTATGTTTCCCTATAATTTCTTTTTAAGGGAGCTTAAAATAAGCAAATCCATTCTATTGAACTCAAACACTGTGTGCCTGTGAGAATGTTGCCCAAACAAACACTGTCAGGGTGAGGCTCTCAGGTGGAGGAATGCTTCAGTCAGTTGTGGGAACAGAAATTGCGGACATGCCAGCCAACTCCAAGCTATCCCAAATGTTGATAGTTTGGTGAATTCTTCAACCTGCTTATTGTGTAGTGTAATAAATTTACTGGTAGGAAATCCTAGGACTAAAAGAATTGTGAAAAGTCCCATAACTAGATGGAGATGCCTTGCTGTGCTTACTATCTCTGTAGGTCATCTCTAGCAGTGCTCTACTTAACAAGCAATAATTTTTGAGAGATTCCTCAAGACCTGAGCTGTTTATAAAAGATCATATTTACATTATTGTAAGGAAACAGATGCCCTAAATCAGATTGATCACACCTCACAGTTTACATAGGCTGCACACTCTCCCTCATGTTTTCCGGTGAAAGTATTACTAGGTTCAGAAAAGAACAACTTAATATAAATTTGTTTTCCAGTCCCTGTTGCCTCCCTTTTTAATTATGGTTATGAGGAAGTGCTTTAGTTTCAATGAGACAACAAATTAAGAAATTCCTCAATCTCTTTGAAGGTATATACACACCTGGTATCTGTGGTTTAGCACAGGCTAAAGAGAGTCTCTGAGGCCTTGTTTATGCAGTAGAACACTCTGCTCGTGCCATCAGTGGTTACTATATATAGCAGAGAGAGAAACCTTGCATAAATAAACTTCTTTCAACTTCTTGGCTCAAAGCAGATGTATTTACATTAAATTTTGCCGGCTGGGGCTTAACTAGCCCTGAACAGCTCAGTGCTGGCAGTGTAAGACCAGTGGAACCTTTAGAAAAGTCCCCAGTGTAAGTGAAGAAGTTCCCTGCTCACTCTCCGTATCATATCTTCAACACACACAACATTGCTCTGAAATAACCCAATCTTCAAAACTCAACAAAATGGCTGAACCATTTGTAAAACAATATTCTGCTTATAATTACAATATAAATCCTTGTTCATGGTTGTTGAAAATTTTTCATCAAACACAGATATTATACAGCTGGGTCTAGACCTGTTACCCTTTGCCTTCCTACCTGTCATGGCTAGACATATGAAGGAAGCATATGAAGGAAAAATTTCGATTTTCTTTAGTATTAATGTCCAGAAATTCACATTATTCATAGAAATTGAAATGGTATTGATTTTTTCTGCTTTCTTTCCAATCATAGGGCAGCTTTCCCATGTTCAGGAGCAAGCTTTCTCCTGCAAGTGGCCTGAGGTGTGGCCTAGGTGTGTTCAAATCTATCTTAGTCATTCCTCTGTCACCTTGTTATTAGCATGGCGTCTGTATTTAATTGGGCTTCCTTCCTTCATCAGAAATCAGTTTTTATATACCATGAAAACTGCAGCCCATTATTAAAAGCCAGCTCTAAGCAAGATTCTTGGCTCTTCTTTATACAAGAAGCAGTGAAAATAGTATCTCAAGTACTCCTTCAGGTGAGTGCCGTGTGCGAAGAACACATTGTGTGTGACTCCTGTATCCTACCTCAAAGCAGCTTATTTCTCAAGTTTTACCTCATAAGCAACTTGTTTAAAGAGGGAGTTTTTTGCAATCTGTTGAGCCTTTTGACAGGTCGTAATCATCAACAACTTTCACTGGTTGTACCTTTGCCCCACAGAAGATATTGCTGAAATATTGTTGTGGTTAGTGTTTCAATTGTCGTTAGAAACAGCATTGAGATCAGCACTCTATTTGTGTGTAGGAAGGGTTGGTCCCTCCTGGGAAATGGTTGCATATGGTTGCATATGAGAGAAAATATTACCCTAGTTTTAGAAAGTGAGATGCTCTGCATGGGGGTAGGAGGTTCCTGGTAGACCTGGAGCCAACAGTAAGCTCTTGCAGGAAATGCAGACAACACCACCAAACTGAGTGGTGCGGTTGCCGTGCCTGAAGGATGGATGTCATCCAAAGGGACCTGGAGAAGCTCCAGCAATGAGCCCACGGGAACCTCAAGAGGTTTAACAGGACCAAGTGAAAGCGGCTGCACCTGGGTCAGGCAACCCCCAGTATGTACACAGGCTAGGGGATGAACAGATCAGAGCAGCCCTGCTGAGAAGGACTTGGGGGTGTTGGTGGATGAGAGACTAGACATGAGGCAGCCATGGGCACTCACAGCCCAGAAAGCCAATTGTGCCCTGGGCTGCATCCAAAGCAGCATGGTCAGCAGGGTGAGGGACGGGATTCTGCCCCTCTTCTCTGCTCTGGTGTGATCCCACCCAGAGTGCTTAATCCAGTTCTGGGATCTCCAACATGAGAAGGATGTAGATCTGTCCAGAAGAGAACCTGTCCACAAAGATGAACAGAGAGCATCCAGAGAGGCTGGAAGAGTTGAGGTTGTTTAGCCTGGAGAAGACTCCGTGGTGACCTTATTGTGACCTTCTAAACCCTAAAAGGGTCCTACAGGAGAGTTGTAGAGGGGCTTTTTACAAAGACCTGTAGAGATAGTACAAGGCTTTAAACAGAAAGAAAGCATTCAATATAAGCAAGAAATTCTTCACTGTGAGACTGGTCAGACATTGAAATAGGTTGCCCACAGAAGCTGTGGGTGCCCCATCCCTAGAAGTGTTCAAGGTGAGGCTGGATGCAGCTTTGACCCACCTGGTCTAGTGGACAGTGTCCTTGCCCATGGCAGGGGGCTTGGAACTAGATGATCTTTGAGGTTCCTTCCAACTCAAACCATTCCATTATTCTGTGAGTCTGTAATTCCATGTACTTGAGCTGCATTAGGATGAGCTTTGCCAGCAGGTCACTGCAAGTAATGCTTTGTCTCTACTTATCCCTGCTATACACATCTGGAGACCTGCAACCATTGCTGGGCTCCACAGTGCAAGCAAGACATGGACAGACCAGAATGACTCCATTAAAGTGCCGGAATCATCACTGAAGAATTTCAGCATCTGACATATGAGGAGAGGCTGAGAGCTAGAAATGTTTAGCCCAGAGAAAAAAAGACCTCTATAGGTCTCAACAATGTGTATAACCACCCAATTTTTGATGAGACAAGTAAAGACAGAGATAGCTTATGCTCCGTGGCATCTAGTGACAAGACAAGAGGCAATGTGCACAACTTAAAATACAAGAAGTTCCATTCAAATATAGAGAAAACCTGTTAACCTGTTTTAGTGTCAGTGCTGTCAAACACTGCAATGGAGAGGCTGCCCAGAGAGTTTGTGGAGTCTTCATTGTTTGGGGGGTCAAAACCTAGCAGGACACCATCCTGAGCAACTTGGTGTATACGACCTGATTTGAGCAAGGGTTTGAACTGTGTGGTCCCCAGAGCTCCCTTCCACGATGCTCCGGTCATTCCACACCCAGGAGTGGAGCTGAGCACAGGATACCAGGCTGTGTGATCTGACCCAGCTGAACTTGGCACACGATCACAGGGGATTGCTCCCCACATCCCAGATCATAAGATAGTAAGCTGATCTAAAGCCTTGCTCTATTTAACACACATGTTCCTCGGCTTCCACCCCCTGTCCCCAGGCCATGCTTGTAACTGCAATCACCTGCATTCAATGGCATCCCAGCCCCATTTTTCTCCTCTGGGCACAGGGCCATACAAGTGACCCAGGAGTCAATTCATCACAGCTCTTGCTGCCAGTGGATTCCCCATCTGGGAGTGGATAGCCAGGTACACATATGACAGCATTTGCCAGTGTGGCACAACAGTGTTTTAAGCCCTGCACCTATTAGAATCATCACTGGCTTCACTTGGAGACAATCAATCCCAGCCTGGATATTCAGGAGACAAAGCAGGCTGGATCACAAAAATTCTGATTGTCCCAGTGCATCAAGCCTTGTCCTCCTGCCTTAGTGGCAGCAATGCTGTTGGAAATTCTGGAAATTATGTTCAAAATATTTCTCTGTAGTTACTACTTCTGATGACTTATTCATAAAATAGTAGATTCAGGCAACTGAGATGTGTATGAATGTTTGATATTAAGAAACAGGAGGTTCAGTTTGAGGAAAATGGGTTTGAATCTAACCAGAGTAATCAGATAGTCATGAATAATAAGAAGTCACATGTGAAACATATTCAGTAAAGGTAAGTGTCCAGTAAAACTAGTTTCGACATCATACTAATCTCTAAAATTATAATGTGTGAGTCACAGCCCTCAGATGATCTTAACCTTTACTAGAGGATACCCTGCTTTGTGTTCAGCAGCATAAACAACTGAGCAAGGACCCGTGCAGACCTGGTGAATACAACAGGACCCTTTTGAATTCACTGTAAGTAATATTTTGGGGTTTTTTTTAAATGTGGAAAAATTGTCAAAAATTATATTCAGGAAAAAAAAATTGAATAATCAATTGAGAAATAATCATATTCATAATCAAGTTTTGGCTTAAAGCTTCTTGTATTGTTTAATTATTATTTGGGGTTTTTTTAAACAGAAAAGATAAGTCCTCTGTGAGATTGACACATTCATACGGCATGACTCTCCTTAGGAAAAGTTCATTTCTAAATGTTTTAAATTAAATAAATTGATGATAATAACGAATGTGGGGCATGAAATGAAATGGAAGTGGGGATTTAAGGATTGCTCTCTAAAGCGTCTAGAGAGCTTGAAAATAAATAAACTGTGGCTGAAGAAATTTAAGAGTGATGGTGGGACAAGTTACAAACAAATCAGAGCTTAAATTTAAACCTATTCTAGATATGAAAGTGCACTGTCTCAAAGTGGTTTGTCATGGGATTCAGGCCCTTTCTAGTGATAGTAGTTATTCTGTGACCATGATATTCAGAGTGTGAATCAAGAAATATTTAGAGCGTCTATTATTAAAGCAGAGATCAACATTCTGAGTTCACTCGGTTTTGGAGAAACAAAATGATGGAAAATGGAGAACACAAATGTGGGATCATGGTTGGAGCAGATAAGGATTCAGACCTTTTAGAAGGCAGAGGCTGCATTTCTCAGTGCAAGTCAAAAACCTTAGATATTTTTCCCCTAGAGAAAAGTTTGTTTTATAAAAGGTTCTGTAGGTCAAATGATCACTTACCTCAGGAGGATGTTTTGGGTTTCCAGATATTCCACATCTTTACTTCTCTCTATTGACAGAAATTATTGAACCAATTGTGATACAGTATTAATATTTAGAGGTAAAAGTATTGTCATAGATGTGCAATGAATGGTTTCCATGCTGCACTGGAAAAGGCTTTCCTGTTCTTCCTGTTCTATCTGTGTTTTTTAATATCTTTGTTCCTCCAGAATTCATCCACCCATCTTCATTTTCAACCATTGTAGGCTTCTCTGCCAAATTCCCCTTTTCTGTCTTTCTGATGATACATACCTTGACTGGTCTAGACTTTTTTTAATTTTTTTTTTCATTTTATTTTTCAGTGATTTGATTCAGTCATTGGGCTGGGCATGCATTTGCATGCAGCAGGCACATTTATTTCCTTTTGTTGCTCTACATACATACTCATTTTCCCTTTCTTTATAAGCACCATTGTATTCCCAGGGTCTTGATAACATCCTAATTGCTATTTCTTTCTTTTGTTATTTTTGTGGAAGTGATTTTTTCTTTCAATTGTGCTCAATTGTTCAAGCTTTATGAAATCACCATAAATGTTCATCACTTCCTCATTTACAAGTGGATTGCTTTCTCTTAGGTGCTTGCATATGTGTTTACATGCAGCCCATTCAAAAATGTATGTTTTAACTTTCACAAAAGAGGTATACTGTGCCTTTCTTCTGCTTTGATTTTTCACCAGTTAAATTTCCAAATTTAACTGATTAGCCTTGACGAGCTCCCTTACTTTCTGCTCTATGGACCTGTACTTTTGACTCTTTTATTACTTCAAGCCACATTGAAAACAAAATATTGGGAAAAAGCCAGTTTAAAATGAATTGTAGCTTAACTTTAACGAGGGCGTCTTTGGAATTACCTCATCCCTCTTTGACTTCAATTTTTATTATTTCATAACCTCTTCAGTAGGTTGAGTAATTTTCCAGAGTCTGCTTCCTTGAAGTAGAAAGCTCATTTCCCTCAGTTCAAACATCTCAGAGGCACTTAGGTGCTAAGCTAACTCTGTGTAGTGAAGGGATTGATATATTGCTAAACACAAGGTGAACAGATTTGTAAGCCAAATGTAATTTTTCTTCTGTTGCAGAATCACAGAAATATGAAGATGTTGCTTTTCCTGTGTCTTTTACTTGTTGGAATCCATTCCAACAGTTATTGCTATGAGTCTTATCAACAAGGGATAAGAAACCAGAATCAAAGAGCTCAAGGAAACCGAAACATGCCATGGCAGAGTGTAAGCAACGGTGTTTGTCAATTTGCATGTTGTTTCTACAAAGAGATTTCTTCTCATGAAGAGAGAAACAATGGGAATGTTTTCTTCTCTCCTTTGAGCATCTCTACTGCCTTTGCAATGCTGACTCTGGGTGCCAGATCAGACACCCTGACGCAGATTCTTAGGGTCCTTTGCTTTAACCCTCGTCAGATTTCTGAAAATGACATACATGAAGGTTACCATCAACTCATGCAAATGGTAAACACAAGGAACGGGGGGTTACAGTTGAACATGGGAAATGTTCTGTTTGTGCTTGATCGACTGAAGCCACAAGAAAAATTCTTAAATAATCTCAGAAACTTCTATGAAGGAGAAGCTTATCCTATGAACTTCAAGAAGGCTGATCAAGCCCAGCAAAAGATCAATGAATATGTAGCAAGAAGAACCAATGGAAAAATCAAGGACCTCGTAAATAACCTAGATCCACTTACTGAAATTCTCCTTATTAGCTATATTTATTTTAACGGTAAGATATACATATCATGTTCTTCTACTCCATAAATTATTTCCTCAGGTCAGTCTTGGACTTCACCTTTTTTTTGCAATATAGTTTTGCAGATGGAGTCATATCTTGTTTTCCTTTTGGTCCTCACTTATATTTAATCAGAAACAAATCTATTGGAAATTATGTTCTACTTGACATTAATAACTCCTAGCAAAATGTATGGCAAATTTTCCCATCTCTATTAATATATAAACTTATTTCCTTCAGAGGATTAAGTGAAATATATGTTGAGGAAGGCACCTCTGGGCAGTAAAGCATCGAATCCTGTACAATCTAGTGGAATTCAAGCACTTTCTTAAATGCTTGGCTGAAATCCATTTCTGTGAATTTCAATCCAGCTGGTTTTTTTTGTTCAGCAAGTTCAGACTTAAATGCAAAGAATGCTATTAAAGGAAAACTTAGCATTTTATCAAACAGAAAATATGTTTAGACAACAGCTTTGCTGTTACTGTGTATGTTTATGTATTCAAAACTCAGCATGCAAAAATAGCTTTAGTTTCGCACTCATGTTCTCCTTATTTTTTTATTAACTATGCCTCTGCCAATAGCATGTCTGTAATCCTGGTGTGTCTAGAGGCATAGCTTTCAACCATTTTTTTTTGATTTGCAGATTCTAATATTTTCCAGTGAAGAGATGGACCCACCAGTACAAGCCTATTGACAATAAGCTTGTTTTTCTTAATTAACTTGTGCAGTCTGCTTAGATACAGTCTACAGATCTTCCCAGAGCTTTTCAGACTTCTGATCTAATGAGAAGAAGAGGATCAAGGCTGTAAGGCTCAATCAGTGGTCTAATAACAGATATTGCATCTTATTTCAAACTTTCTCTCTCTTACTGATTATTTGCTGCAAGCAAAGAATTCGTAGTAAGAAAAATAGTATTCTGTAATTTATCTGATAAAAATATCATCAAACTTTTTAATTGAAACTGAGATAATTTTTTTAAAAGAAAAGCTATCCTTTTAGAACTATTTACCTGGATGTTTGGACTTTCCAATATGAGGCTTCACCTGAAAATATCTAAGAATTATATTTCTGTTTTGTTTTGCTTTCCATCTGTGTCTCTGCTCCTTGAATTAATTTCTGGAGATTTGGCCACAACTAAATGGAGCTAATTGAAATGCAGATGGCTGTTTCTTAGTTCTCTTGAAAACATACTTGTTTATCTCAAATAATGTTTTCATTTAGGCTTCTATTAAGCATCAGGTACGTCTTTCAAAACAGGCAAAAAACCTGTTGGTTTTTCTTTTACTGAAAGGTGTTTGAAGAATGAGCAATAAATTTAGTAGCACAATGGGGACAAAAGCCCAAGAAACCTTGTACTAAAGTTGAC
Organism: Drymodes brunneopygia; assembly: GCA_013400955.1. Lineage (NCBI taxonomy): Eukaryota > Metazoa > Chordata > Aves > Passeriformes > Petroicidae > Drymodes > Drymodes brunneopygia. The sequence continues at coordinate 99,256 of VZTZ01042036.1, read as the reverse complement.
TTCGTATTACAGTTAACTTCTGCCTGTTCTAACAATAAGGGTTGTTCTTTTATTTTATTTATTAGATGTTCAGTTTACTACTGCAAAGATTTCCTTGCTCCTCCAAAAGTGGTGGAGTTTCAGTTTCAGCTCTCCAATTTTAAAGTAAATAGATTAAAGAGTAGCATTAATAGCAATAATAACAATTTTTAACCTTGAAGTTAAGTGTAGGTTAATGATCTAGAGCTGGGATTAATCTGGAGAGGATCTCTAAACCTGTTATCTGTATAACCACTCCATACTTTTAGGTGCTTGTCCATTTTTTGTGCTTTACAGACTTCCTTGCACATTACTGGTGACATTTTTTTTCATGGTGTAGCAGAGTAGAGAAGTCCTTCTCCAAGGACAAAAGTCTGGCAATATTTTCCTGACTCTGAGCTACTGGACATGTTATTCCACTGTATTACACCCATCCCTTTTCATGCCTTAGTCAAGCTGGTAACCACAAAGAATACTTCGAATTTCATTTTGCCACTTGAGCACTGTGAAGCACTTGAGGAAGGTGCCTAGATGGTATCCCCCTAAGACAGAAGTGAGAACAGGAATAACAGTGCCTTTAAAATAGGAGGAAAGTATTAGTGAATCATCTCTGTCTAATCTGTGTGTTAACTGATAATCATGGTTTGGGACCTTAATGATCATCTAGTTTCAACTCCCCTGTGATGGGCAGGAACACTTTCCACTACACCAGAGTGCTCAAAGAACTGTCCAACTTGGCCTTGATCACTGCCAGGGATGGGGCATCTACAATTTCTCTATTCCAGCCTCACCACCCTCATAGTGAAGGATTTCTTCCTTATATCTAATCTAAATTTAAATCTGCCTTCTTTCAGTTTAAAGTCATTCACCTTTTCCTGTCACTGTATGCCTGCATAAAAAGTCTTTCCCCATTCTATAGGCCCCGTTCAGATACTGCAAGGTGCTACAAAGTCTCCCTGGAGCCTTCTCTTCCCAGACTAAACAATCCCAACTCTCTCAGCCTGTCTTCATAGGAGAGGTGCTCCAGCCCTCTGATCATTTTCATGGCCCTTATCTGGAGTTACTCCAACCAGTCCACATCCTTCTTTTATTGGAGACCCCAGAGCTGAATGCAGTACTCCAGGTGGGTTCTTGCCAGAGTGAAGCAGAAGTGGAGCTGACACTTTTTGATGCAGCTCAGGTTGTGTTTGGCTTTGTGCACTGCAAGCACACATTGCTGAGCCATGTTGAGATTCCCATCAACCAACAGGACCAAGTCCTTCTCCTCAGGTCTGCTTTCAACTCAATCCATTTTTTTCCCAGCTTTTATTTGTGCTTGGGATTGCACCAACCCACATGCAGGACCTTGCACTTGGCCTTGCTGAACTTCATGATAAGAATATCATGAATGGGGCTACCTCTCAAGCCTGTCTCACTTCCTCTGGATAGCATCCCTTCCTTCTGGATAGCATCCCTTCCCCCTGGGTGGCATCCCTTCTCTCTGGAGGATATCCTTTCCTTACAGCATGTCGACAGAATGAAGCCATCTTGGTGTCACTGGCAAACTTGCTGAGGGTGCACAAAATTCCACTGTTTGTGTCACCAACAAAGACTTGGTGAAGTCATTCTGTCTGTACCAATCACTTCCTAATTTTCCATGTGTCTTAACATAGTTTCCAGTTTTAACATCTGCTCCATGTCTTCCTACTCAAAAAGGTGAGAAAGGCTGGTAGTTTCCTGGGCCTTCCTTTTCTTCACTTTTTAAAAATGAGAGCTCTCATTTCTCTTTTTCAGTCAGTGGGAATTTCACTGGACTGCCATAACATCTCAAATATGATGGATGGTGGTTTAGCTGTTTCATCTATTTCCCTCAGGATCTGCAGATGCATTTCTTCAGTTCCCATGGACATGTTCATCTTCAGGTTCTTCACAAGGTCTTGTGCCTGATCTTCTATAGTGGACAGTTTTTCATTCACCCAGTCCCTGCACTTGCCGGTAAAAACTGAGGCAAAAAATGTCATTGAGTACCTCGGCCTTCTCCACGTTATAAGTAACAAGGTTTCCCATTTCCTTCTGGAGGGGATTCACATTTTCCCTAGTCTTTCTATTATCACTGTCATACCTATAGCAGCTTTTCTTGTTGCCCTCGATGTCCCTGGCCATATTGAATTCTATCACATCTTTAACTTTCATAACGTAATCCCTGGAGGCTCAGAAAATCTCTTTTTATACCTCCCAGGTTACCTGTCCTTGCTTCCACCCTCTGTAGGCTACCTGTTTGTGTTTGAGTTCACCAAGGAGTTCCTTGTTCATCCACACAGGCCTCCTGGAATTTTTAACTGACTTTGTCTTTATTAGGATGGATCACTCCTGTCCTTGGTGGAGGTCATCCTTGAATATTAATAGAATCATAGAATCATTAAGGTTGGAAAAGACCTCCAATATCTTTGAGTCCAACCTCTGACTGAACACCACCATGTCAAATAAACTATAGGACTAAGTGCCAAGTCCAGTCATTTCTTTAACATTTCCAGTGATCATGAATCTATCACATCCCTAGGCAGTCTGTTAAAATGTTTCACAACCCCTTCAGTGAAAAAATTCTTCCTCATATCCAGTCTGAACCTACCCTGAAACAGCCTAAGGCTATTTCATCTTGTCCTGTCATTTGTTGCCTGAGAGAAGAGAGTGACCCTGACCTGGCTACCACCCTCTTTCTGGCAGTTGTAGAGAGGTTCTCCCCTCAACCTCCTTTTCTCCACCTAAAAAACCCCAGCTCCCTCATCTTCTCCTCACATGACTGATTCTCTAGACTCTTCCCCAGCTCTGCTGCCCTTTATGTCCCAGCACTTCAATGTCTTTCTCTTTGTCAGGGGCCCAAAACTGGACACGGAACTCGAGGTGTGGCCTCACCAGTGCTGAGTACAGGAGGACAATCCCTGCCCTGGTCCTGCTGGCCACACCATTGCTGACACAGGCCAGGATGCCATTGGCCTTCTTGGCCACCTGGGCATGCACTGGCTCGTGTTCCACTGCTGTTAACCAGCACCTTCAGATCCTTTTCCACAGGGCCACTTTTCAGCCACTCTGGCCCCAGCCTACAGTGTTTCATGGAATCGTTGTGACAAACCAGCTTTCTTGGGGCCCTCTTCCCACCATGGCTTTATCCCAAGCAGATCCCTGAAGAGACCAAAGTTTGCTCTCCTGAAGCCCAGAGTAGTGGTCTTAACATCCTACTCAGTTTTCAAGCAAAGTTCTTCTTCAAATCAGTTGTTTTTTTCTGAGTTGAGCACTAGATAAATGTTGTTAAAGTTTTTCAGGACTGGTGTCATTCATGTTTCTGTGATTCATTCTGCTTTTTTTCCACTTAAGCATATTAATGTAGAAGTACTGTGTGTTATATATCTGATGATAGAAGTCACTATTAATGAAGTAAAAGTATACGAAGTATGTGAAAGTAGCAACTTTTGCCTGTTCAGACTATTGCAATTGCCAATCTATGCTTTCAGAGACCAAGCCATGCAGTGAAGAAGTCTCATTTCACTTTTCCAAAAGCTATTTAGTCGTGCAGGCTATGTCAGTTGGTGGAATCAGCAGATGATAATTATTTCATTTGTAACAAGCTGCCTAGTAATCAATGTTCAAAGAGAAATCAGAAGTCAAAAGGGCTTGCATCTTGTTTCATTTTCTTGATGCCACTTATTTTTCTTAGCATCACAGCTCTGCTTTTAGATTTGATAAAATGTTAGTTTTCCTCTAGAAGGCAAAATTTACTACAGAGCAACATGATTTCTTAAAAATTAAAATAAAAACAACAAAGAAACCCTTCCAAAACTCCACAGTTTTCCCCTTCTTTAAAAATTTGCTCAGCCTCTGAAACATGCAATGTGGATACCTAGAATCTGGATTAGAAATTCCTCTCTGCTGAGGATAAGAATCTTTCAGAGTTTCAATGTAGACAATTTATGTCACCATGACTAAGTGAGAAGCCTTTATGAATTTAATGTGGTGAAGATGACAGTGGAAAAGGTTTCTGCTGTTGCTGTTTTGTTTTTTAACTCAGCAGTCTGGAAAAATTAAGCTCTTTATGATTCTATACATCGTCAGCTAATATGAGGTATCAACACCTCTCTGCAAGTAACCGAACTCCCTTAATTTCTCTGGAGAATTCATCCCACGTATCACCCTTTACAAGTCTATTTTGGTCTGGGAATAAGAAAATGAGAGAATCTTCTTCTGAGCTTACATAAAGGCTGCATTATATGAGGACTTTACAGGCTCCTCAAAACTGTTATCATGGAGGAAAAGTGCAAGTTAGAACCCTCGGTAACTCATCTAAATGAAGGATTTTGCAGCCTGCTGTAAGATCTGAGGAAGTGTTTTTATATCACATTCTACCAACTGTGTGTTGCTACTGAACAATTCTGAGTATTTAGCAAGATCAAATGATGGTTGCAAATTGGTTTGTCTTTGAAGCTGATTCAACTGTAGCAGTTTCTGTCATCTAAGAATGTGTCCTGTGTTAATATGTCCTATGGTTTCATGTCCTCTAAATATCCTGTAACTCTGTCTCTTATATTTCAAGCTGAATGGGAAAAGCCTTTTGATCCAAAATACACTAAAATGGGAAAATTTTTTGTGGATGGGAACAAGGCTGTTGAAGTCCCGATGATGTTTGGAATGGGCCTGTTCAAGCAAGGCTATGATGGGCAGCTGTCTTCCACTGTGGTGCAAATGGATTACAAAGGAGGTGCTTCAGCATTTTTTATTCTGCCTGATAGAGGAAGAATGAGGAAGCTGGAGAAAAGATTGTCTTGTGAACATATATCAAGGTGGAGGACATTAGTCACAAAAAGGTAAAATTTTGCATTTCTTGGTTCAGATGGTAATCAAGGAAACAAATGTGCTGGGGTATGACAGAGTCAGTATGCCATTCTTACTTCTGCTTTAACCTACAGAAGAAATCCCCTGACCAAAGTAGAACCTGGCCCTTCAGTGTCCATGTGTTGTCGCATTCAGTACTGCAGTTTTGAAACTGCTGGGAGTACCTATGTGGCTTGTGACTATAGGACAAATAAGATGGTTGATCAAGATACTTATGTGTCATTTTTGCCAGAGAAACAATTGCCCTTACAATTATCAAGAGGAATGTTAATTACAGTTGGAGGGATTTGTATTTCCTCTCTCCATCTTTTAATATGTAATAGAATCACTGTCAAAGACAAGTTTGTTTTATGCTGCTCTCCATTTTTCATCATAACCATTCTCTCCTATAAAATAATGACACCAACTCCTCCTATTCCCTTTAATCTTTAAAACAATTGATTGCATCTGCTATTATTTGGAGCCTCTGGGAAGTCTTAATAAATGAAAGTATTATATGGAATAATTTAAAGGCTGTGGGCTACCTACGTTTGTCCCTTTTCTGTGTGCAAACTGATGTTGCTATTAGTGGCAGAAGTGTTGTGAAGGACATCTTTCATTACTGGTGGCTGAGAAAGAGATTAGTGCTGAAGTGCCACCAGTACAGAGAGCTGAGATCTTTTAAATGTTTGCACTATAGAGAAAATGTGACTTTCACGTCTAGAAAGTGTATCCCACTGCTCCCTTCCTGGTTGCATTGCCACTGTGTGTCTGTGGCCTTCCTTTTCCTCAGTACTGGAAGCAACTGGCGGCTTGTGAAAGAGTTCCTTTAGGTAACAGTAAAGCAGGTGATTCAGTGATGGCTGCACCCTCATTCGGGACAGCAATCAGCACAGACTGAAATCAGGGAGAAGAAAGAGATCAGCAACCTGTTCTCAATCCACCAGCCCTCTTGCTCTTGGATGCAGCCAGAGCTGGCATTAGATGATGTGAAACATTGGAGATATGGGCCTTTTCCTTCCCACCTGCCCACTGGATGACTTTCTCTTTGGCTAGCTTCATTAAGTGCTCCACATCTCCCTGACCTAGAGCCCTGGAAAGTTGTCCTGGTTTCTCACCAGAAAATAGTACCTAATGTTAGTACTACCACTAACCTCTGTCTCGTTATGCTGCTTCTAGCTGCAAATGTTTGGCTTAACCTTTGAAAAGTAGTTGCTACTTACTTATGGGAAAAACAAGGAAGAAATGAGTCAGAAGCATAGAGCTTTGGTTCATCTATGGATAGCAGCAATCTAGTCACTTAAAACTGAGTAAGTCAGGCACAGGGCTTGATACAGAAAAGTAATTATCTATTGACTAACTGTGTTCTCTACATTTGCTTTTGTCTTTTATTTCGCCATGCCTTCTATTGCTACTTACTATTGTCCTGCTTCTTCAGTGGATATAGTCCTGTTTTATCTGTCCTGTTTTATACAAGGCTAGTTTTTTTCCCCAAAAGAAACTTGAATGTGTTGGATTTATTTTTGTGCTCAGCTTGAGACACATAAAGGAATCTCCTTTCCTCAAGGTGAATCCTCTGCATCCTCAGTAGTGGCTCGTGATGAAGGTGCTTCCAGCAGATTGCACAAAAGAGCACTAACTTCTGAAAATGTTCATCTCCTGTGTAGGCTAGAGAGAGGCTGCAGGCAAAATGCCTTTAGGGAGAAAGCAAAATCAGTTTGTCTCTTGTGAGTCTCTGTTATTCTGTGATAACTGATCAAGTGTTTCACCATATTCTTTTCTGGCAGCTCAGTAAATTTGTATCTTCCAAAATTCACGCTTTACGGGACATATAACCTAAAAGATGTCTTATATAAAATGGGCATTATGGATCTATTCACTGATAAGGCTGACCTGTCTGGGATCACAGGGCAGCCCCAGCACAGAATTTCCCAGGTAAGTCATACTGCTTTTTGTTTTATGGGCCCATGGTTACTGATAGTTGCATCACTCTCTGTACAACTATTTATGGTGCAAAACTCATGTAAAGAGGCTTTGCTTCACATGAAAAGGCAGCTGTTGTCATACAGAGTATTTTGTCCATGTTACTTGCAATGTATGTGCAAGTGGGTTGGAGCAAGATATAAGCCTGTAATACTTTAATCTAAAAAGCTATTTTGACCTGCATGTGGCAACTTTATAAAACAGACATGATCAAATCATCATCTATCCACACCTTGGTACCCTTCTGCAGCATGTTGTTACTGTCACTGCTGGCTGCTTCTGTGTGTGTCTGCCTTCTTCAGCCTGCTTGTGGGCAAGTAGGGAGCTGTAGGATGGATCACTGCTGGTATTTTATGGAGGTGAGGGGAGAGGAAGAGCACTGCTTGCTTTTAAATTGTTTGAGGGAAATGAAAATGCAGTTATTACAAACATTTGGCTTCAAGCATATGAACAATGACTGCCAGGCTCAGGCAAAAGCTACAGAATAGGTCATGCTTCTATAAACCTAGAGTTTAAAGCTGGCAATCAGTGCAAACTTAATTGTCTAGTGAAGTAAACAACTGCCCTCATGACCTCAAGTGGACATTAGTGAATCAGGATCTGTCAGCATCTTGATTTTGCAAGGTAAAACTTTTGTGTTTATCTGCTTTAACCCTCTGTTTCTGGCCCTTCATCTTTGCTCCCATTTTTCCCAAAACATGAAGGAACATAGCAAACATAACTTCAGATTTCTACTCATTGTGCTAATCTGCATGTTATTTCTTCAACTATATGAACTTCTAATACGCAGTTAAATATGATCTTGCTCTCTTAACATTTGGTCTAGATGTACAGATCTCCATGAGTGGATGCAAGGAATAAGAAAAGAAACAAAGCAAATGTTTTCACTAGCAGGGACATGCCCCTCCAGTGGAGAGTATCTTTTCCTCTCTGGGGTTAGAAAGCTGTGCTGCATGTAGCTTGCTGATTTTTTTTTTCTAACTTTGCTGTCTTTAACAGCAGACTCACACCTGTCCATCTGATGCTTGTTTCTCACCAGTAACTTCTTCAGCCACTTTTAATTCTCATTCTTATTTGAGTGGTGAGTTTTGTACCCCCTTGACGTGTAAAATGTCTGTTTCTTCACAGGCTATTCATAAGGCTGTGGTAAAGGTGGATGAGACTGGCACCGAAGCAGCAGCTGCCACAGGCATGGAAATAGTGCCCATGTCCGTTCCAATTACTATTAGATACAACAGGTCCTTCCTAATGGTCATAACTATGGAGAACACTATACTCTTCATGGGAAAAATTGTGAACCCTCTGAAAAAAGAATAAACTAATGTACAAGTTAGGTATGTGGTGATGACCACTCTCAAATCAAGTATTAGACCTGATGAGTATGGCATGGCTACAGAGGGGTTCTGCACCTCTTAACTGATGTTATTCATGGTTTTTTGTAGATGAGACTCTCCATCAATTTAAGTTGTCATGGTTGCATGTTTGTTTGGGCCTTGCTTTTTTTTTTTTTTTTTTTTAAGAAGGTTGCATTCATGCAGAACTGTCATTAGCTCTGGGACAAAATATGCCTGTGTGATATTGACAGCATAGATACATCTTCTAGCAGGGAAGATGAGGAGCATGTGGGTGGAGAGTGTTGTGTACCTCTGCTTCTTCCCTCATGGCTGCCTTCTCTCCTATTTTTTTTATGTTGACTGACAAACAGGTACAAGTTATGTTGCTTTACTATTTGTGTCCATTCTCCTACCAACATGAATTTCATAACTAGCATAGACCTTAACATGCATAATGCTTATTACCTTGCGTAGTACCATTGTTGTCCAGTGAGTCTATGACACCCTTGCCTGTCAGCTGCTGTCCCACCTCAGCTGCTGCAAAGGGGTCTCAAAGAAGGGGTGCTTTTCCCCTGCAGATATATACTGCCCTGCCTACTGTTTCTGTGAAATCTATAGTCCAGACTCATTCCAGGGCAAACTTTAGAGGTTCTAAGAATTTGATCTAAGAAAAGAAGAGATAGATCTGATCTCTGCACTTTGCTACCCTGGAGCAAATCATTGTGAATCAAATATACAGCTCAGAGCAGCCAGAAGACCACTTATGCCTGCACCTAAAGTAGCTCCTAGAAGTCCCCAGGCAGCAGAAAGCACAATCCATGTCCCCCTGGTGCCAGTGTCTGTACCATTACTGTCTGTACCTGGGAGATTAGCCATGGTAGTAAGTGCTATTCCAGTATTGTGTGTAGGATCAGGCACCCTACCAACAACACCCACACCCCATCAGTGGTACTCACCATGTCTCTTGATATAACCCCTTCTGTTCCCAGACTGTCCAGTAATACAACATTGGTACTCCTTTTCTCATCCGCTTCATGGTTAGCATAGCCACAATATTATAAAGAGCTGTTTTCACTATTAAGAGATACAATAATCAGTCACATTCATAATGAACAAGCTTATTATATTTCCTTGTTCACTTTCCTATCTATTTTTTTCTTCTGGTTTTTACAACGCCTATCATTATTTTATTTCGTTGCTCATGTTCCTGGTATATATCTGATCTCTGGTTGCAGGAGGGGTAAATTATTGACTAAAGTGGGTTAGTCTGTTAATAGGTATTAAGCACCTACACCAGTCTTTGTACAGCCACGAAATATGCAGACAAATGTACTATGGTAGAACAACAACAATCAATAAACATGACATTAAAAAGTTTCTAATTTTGCTATTTTACTTCTATAGTACAGAGTTAAGAAGTAAGTATTATTCAAGCTTTTTTTTTTATGAGTGTCAACAAATAATTATTAATTTACTGCTCACATACATTAGATGGGCACAGTAACGCCAGTAATGAGTTTCAGAAAGCCCTCTGCCTTTACCCTGAGCAATAAATATTAGGTTATCTCTGCTAGGCAGAGAACCTTTTGGGAAGGGTGGACATTCATTTCATGCAAAGATGTTTATTTCAAAGCCTTTAGAAAGTGTGCTCTTTCTGTTCTATCAAGTATGTAGCTTCTGTGTGACTCTCATCTCTCTTCCAAAATTCTCTCTCTTGACCCCCTCTAATAGCTGTGTTTATGTGTTTTGAGCTGCAGTTCCTGTTATTCCATAAACAAAACACAGGCCATCTATATTGTACCTTTTTGGGGTTTAATAAATTATAAACTATAATTTCCCTCTATAATTCCCTCTATATATTCCTATATATATTCCTATATATATATATTCTATATATTCCCTCTGTAAATTAGAGGGAAACAAGAGAATTGCATACAGGCTTTTTGTAGAGGAGCCCACTTCTAAATTAAAATCACAGTGAAGAAAAACTGATCTCTATGGCATTCAAATAAGGAAATAAGGAAAAAAAATCTAGTGTTTCCCAAACTGAAAATCAGGTGTACTAAACTTGCCTACATCACTGAATCCATAGCAAATCTTGACAGGGTACTTTCTACAGGTTCTTCCAGATATTTGTAATCTACATCAATCTAAAAGCACTGCAGATTTTCCTAGGTCACAGACAGTTTTCTGACATAACCAGATCTTGCAGCTTGCTTTCCTGGAAAAATGTACAGCAATGCATTTGGAAGTAAATCCAAGAAACCCAAACTTGGAAAGGGGGAAAAAAAGTATATTCACACAGAAAATTGAAGAATAAGAAGAAAAAGTTCAGAAATTGAAGTCACTATCAGATCAGGGAATGCCTCCTTGCCAAAAAGAATAATCCCAGAACATTAAATCTAACCCTGTAATAAAAAAGAACAAGGAGAACTTTGGGGGAAAGAAACTTGCAGAAGTCATGCCACAAAAAAATATATTCTTTTTCAAAGAGGTCATTTCAAAGAGCCTGAGGGGTCAGTAGATGTACAAAGTGTAAAAGAAGTGTTCAAGGCAGGCACAGACAAAAGAGAAAAGCTCAATCCATTGCACATGGGCTTCCTTTCAAGTGATGGAACTTAAACCACCGTTCCACCATTCCAAGTTGAACTAACAATAGAAGAGTATTGGGGCGGGGGGGAAGAGCGGTCAAAAAGCAAGTAACAAATTACCGTGACTGTTTAGTATGCATGCAAGAGCTCTTAGCTGTCTCAAGAAGAAAAATGTTAAGATTTCCATACTGATGTAACAGTTAAACTGTCCCTGTGCCACAGCAATAGGAGGTGACAAATGTGATGTTAAATTTTTTCAAAAAGATGCAGGCAGGCACCTAAAGTGCAGAATAGTTAGTTCAAATTTGGGTTTTTGAAACCCAGAATTTGTAGTTCTATGAATAAGTATGACAAAATATTGAATAATAAACATGACTGTCATAGAAACATAGAATCTTTTAGGTTGGAAGATCAACCCTTAAGATCAGCCCTTAATCCAGAGCTGTCAAGTCCAACCCTGTCCCTAAGTGCCACATCCACACATCTTCGAAATACTACCAGGGGTGGTGACTCAACCACTTCCCTGGGTAGCCTGTTCCCCTCTTTGACAACCCTTTCCATGAAGAATTTTTTCCTAGTACTCGATTTAACCCTCTCCCTGGAGGAACTTGAATCCATATTTCTTCTTCTATCACTTGTAACTTGGAATAAGAAATTGACCCCCACCTGACCTTCCTCCTTTTAGAGAGTTGTAGGGAGTGATAAGGTCCCATCTCAGCCTTCTTTTCTCCAGACTAAACACCCCCAGCTCCCTCCTCCTCGTATGACTCCAAACCCTTCCCCAGCTCTGTTGCCCTTCTCTGAACATGCTCCAGCCCCTCAAAGACTCAAGCAAGTCTTCTTTGTCATGAGGGGCCCAGAACTGAACACAGGATTCAAGGTGTGGCCTCACCGGTGCTGAGTACAGGAGGACAATCCCTGCCCTGGTCCTGCTGGCCACACCATTGCTGACACAGGCCAGGATGCCATTGGCCTTCTTGGCCACCTGGACACACGTTGGCTCATGTTTAGGCAGCTTTTCCACCAGGCAGCTTTCCAGCCACTCTGCCCTTGGCCTGGAGGTTTGCAGGTGGTTGTTTTAACTTGCAGCCTTGGGAGGCAGTGTCCAAGGCTTTACTAAAGTCCAGGTACACACCATCCACAGCCATTCCTCATTCACTCAGCTGATCACCTTCTCAGAGAAGGAGGTCAGATCAGTGCAAGCAGCACCTGACTTTCATAAACCCGTGCTGGCTGGGCCTGATCACCCAGTTGTCCTCTGCATGCCGTGTCATGGCACTCACGAGGATCTGCTCCATAACCTTCCCTGGCACTGAGGTCAGGCTGACTGTCCTGCAATGCCCCAGATCCTCCTTCTGGCCCTTTCTGTAGATGGGCAGCCCCATTGCCAGCCTCCATTTGTCTGGGACCTCCCTGGTGAGCCAGAACTGCTGATAAATGATTGAAAGTGGTTTGGTGAGCTCTTCCACCAGCTCCCTCAGTACCCTTGTGCGTGCTTAAGTGGTGCAAGAAGTTGCTGACTATTTTCCCCTGGATTATGGGGTTTTCATTCTTCCCCCTGTGCCTGTGTTGCAGCTCAAGCAACCCTGTGAATAACTCATCTTGTTATTAACAACTGAGGCAAAGAAGGCACTGAGTACCTCAGCATTTTTCTCCTCCATTGTCACAATCTTCCTTCTTACATCCAATAAAGGATGGAGATTCTCTTTAGAATCTTCTTGATAATGTGTTTATAGAAATATTTTACTTTTAGAGCAGTAGCCAGAATCCTTTGCAAAAGAATTCTGTGAAAGGGTTGATATTTCCACATATTATGATGGTTTGGTTGGTGTGTGCCACATACTTCTGAAAATGTATAAAATTCCTCAGGGCAGGACCTAAAAACAATCATACAGTAGTAGGGAGGGAATACCCTTTATAAGCACTGAGTTCAGGCATGTGTTATTCAGAGAAGTCAGAGATGATGTGAGACTTTAATAAATTGTGACATACATGACCCATTTTGCTGGTGATCTCACTGTTCATTGGGAAGGATCTCACAGTACTCAGTGGCTGACTGATCCAAGGAGAATCACTGCCACCAAGTTCAAGGCAAAGAACACAAGGGAAAAAGTCCTTGGTTTATACTTGGCATGATGGTCTCAGGTTAGTCATTGCCACTCAGGACAGAGATTTTGCAGTGATGCTGGATAGGCCACTGAATATGTCATTTCCATGCTCAGTGACCAGGAAAAAGGAAACCAAACAGTGGGAAACAGGAAGAAAGGGAGAAAGGAAACCTCGGTGTGCCCCTGTTCCATGATATGCCCACAATGTGTACTGGATATTGAACTACATGAATCTTTAGTCTAAGCTGAGGGTGCCCATTTTATGTGGCTTATAGGATGGGTTATGCATGTATACATATACACTCTATATCCATTCTACTGTGTATGTATAGCCTTCACTTACAGCCAAAGCCTAAGTGTTTGTTTCCTCTTGCTGTGCCCAAGGGTGTCCAAGACCTCTTAGGGCATTTTTATTTCCTCAACTCAAAGCAACACTTCTATCACTTCAATGGTTCAGTGGGAAATTACTAAAAATCCAAGACAACTTTTGTGACTCAGTAGTTTAGGAGCATTCATTATAAAAATAAAGAAGTGTAGGGTTTTATTAGAGTTTAAAAGGGTCTTTTTATCATTTTGAATGGTTGAAGTAGGTGAATTTACATTTGCCTTCATATTTGCAGTTTTATAACCATTAGTTATACTTCTTACAATCTCATTAATGCCTTGCTACTCTCCAGTGTACCTTCACAAAGATTCTAACCAGATCTCTTATATCTCTTATTTAATGTCTCTGGGTTTTGTTCTTTTCTTTCTCTATCAAATGTATGTATTTTTTTAAAAATGGGAATATCTAATTAGTAGTCGGTTTTTCCCATCAAATCATAGCAAACTTGAATAAAATTTATTTTTTAATGTGAATTAGCTCTCAGTATACCAGTTCTAAACTGTTTTTCCTCGACATCTATTACCTTAGAGTATATAATAAATCTGGGTTTAGCTCACAAAAAAAGGCAAATGAGGATAAAACTACGAGTGGCAAAATAATGACATCCTCATTCCTCAGGTCCTCTACAATTGATGCAGAGGATTTTCCATTTTGACTTGAAGAATTGAGTGCACAATTGAAACTTTCTTATAAAAAATTGTTTTCTTTCCAGTCAGACTTTTCTACAATTGCCTTTAAATAATGTTCATAGTCCCTTATTTGTATTATCTTCAGATAAAATAAATTACCTTTCCACCCCCAGAGAAATTTCAATACATTGAATTTTCCTCAAGTTGTGATAAAAATTTAAATTCTCAGCAAATTGCCTAAAAATGGTTTTGAAATTTGTTTTCCATTTTATTGTTAAATAGTAGAAAAATTGATCACTTCATAGTATCTTATAAATAAAAATTAGCATGGAACATTTTCATCATTTCTCTTTCAGAACGTTGAAAAAGTCAAATATTCATGAAAATGTTAAGGTTACTCTGACTCTGCTTTCTTACATGGAAATTTCTCTCTCAGACAATTTCCAAGAAGTTTTTCTGAGAAAGGATTTTTGAGTGGAACATTAAGGGCTACAGGAAGAATCTGGATACTTGTGCAATCTAGGAAAGTTTCTCAGGTGTCGGAAAAATGTTGAGCATTTGTGAAGTAGGTTGTAAGTAATAAAACACTGAAGTTATAGCTTGGGTATAACCCTACTACCATGTAATATAAGCAGAGGCCTCCAGCTCAAAGGATTTAGGGACTTCATTTGGCTGGCCACTGAGTGCCTATAGAGCTATACTAAAAATAATTTCTTTTACACTAAACTAAAAGAGTAATATGTTTAGGACACGCTGGTAAAAAAATATCCTCCTTTGTAGACAGTGAATCCTCTTAGACATAGTCTTGGCTTCCAGGATTCTGTTTCTGGTGAGGAGATCCTATGCACTGGGCTCCAGAAATTACTTCAGGAAGGATCCCAATAGTTCAGAGATTTCCGGAGATCAGGGAAGACTAAGTGCCATCTCTGCTGTAATATTGGGGTGTTGGGTTTGGAGCTATAGTAATTATGCATGTGGAGGCGAATTAGAAAAACAAACGTGTTTGTTAAGAGATTAATTCAATCATCATTAGTATGAGAGTCGGAGCATTCACAAAGGCCAGAGACCGGTTCAAACTGGTTTTCATAATCCCCACCCACCTAAGTCCTACCAAAGGCATTAATTTAAAAGTATTGCATCATCACAAAAAAAAAAATACTCTCACTGGCGGATCAATGAACCTAAGAGCAGGACATCGTCACCTAGAAGCTTTGTGACCTGATTAACCTTTTTGCTCTCTGCAGCTGAGCCCCATTCTTGCTGACCCCAGCCCTAGGAGTGCCATAATGCTGTGCTGCTCTATGCAGGAAGGTACCTGGGTATTCTGTGAAAATCAGTTCAGGCTTTCCCTGATCCCTAGAGGTTAAATTTCAATGAAGGGTCTTGCTGTGACTCCTTTGGGAATGCTTTCCTCTATAATTCTTCAACAGGCTCTATTTGCCATTGCTCTCCAAGCTAAAGGAGAAAGCAGGGGTAGAGGGATGGTGTGCCAAGATAAGAGTGGTCTGCAGGTGACTGTGTGTGATGTGAGGACTGGCAGGAAAAGAATGTCAGGGGAGATATTGGTATGTAGGAGACAACACTAGACAGGGTATTGTCAAGTTTGGACTAGGGAAGTTTTGTCACATTTCCAACAGTTTTGCTGTTAAAAGTAACAGATTTGATATGCTTGTGTAATGGTTGATTTCAGAGAAAAATGGCTTTGTTTAACTTGTCTGCATATTGATTCAGAGTAGGATTTTTAAAAGATATATGGTGTTGGTCTAAATCTTCTCCTAACATGGTTAAAAGCAGTGGTCACAGCAAAATTTAATCTAATCTATATCCATTTAAAAAAAAATTGAAACCTGCCTCCCTTCTGCACTTGTTCCCTGATGGATTCCTGTGTTTGTACCCTCTTTTTCAACAGAGCTGCTCTGTATGAGTCTGAGGGAGACTGACAAAGTGTAATAAACAAGGTAAATTGACTGTGGCTTGCAAGACCACTTTCTGGGTCCTTTCTTTGAGCATTAGCCATACGGTGTGCTTGGACAGCTGAGCTTCTGAGTCACAGAATAATGTCATTACTGTTTACTTCAATCCACTTTGATCAACCTTACTTGACCAGCTGTGTGATTAAAGGTAGACATTTGATTCAGTATCACTCAGGAGTACACAGGAGGTAAAGAAAGCAATTCAGATGAGATGGTCCCAGATAGCAGGGTCAGTGGACCAAATGGGAAGGTGAAGAAGAACCTTTTAATAAAGGCTTTCAGAATTATGTTAGTTGCTTAAGTCCTGAATTACTCATTGGGATGGTTCTTGTTAACTATATTTTCATGTTGTATAGACACACATTTATTAAAATTTTAAGTACTATATTGCTGTTGGAAACCCATAATTAATTGATTAATTCCTTTCTTTCTTTAACGCAAGAACATTATTAGGAAAGAAGGACAGACCAGTAGTTACAAAGCATTGGGTTGGGACTTGGGAGTTTCTGCTTCCCTTCCCAGCTCAGTCACAGGTTCACATTGCAGAAACTCAGCTTCTTGGCTGCTTATAGCTACCAGCTGAGACTGACCATCCTTCCTCTCTTAGCTTACACAGTCAGAGCAGGAGTTAGGGGCCTTACCACAGGTAAATAATATGATTTTAAAAGCACAATAGTGGATGGGCAATAAATGAAGAGGTTCAGGTGAAACAATCTCTGCTGGCATGATGCTTGGGTCAAACTGAAAGACAAAAAAAATTTCAGTAAGCACAATGGTCTTATCCTTCTCTATTTTCCAGTACAAGATTCTTATGCTGTAGGTGCTGGCAACAGATATTTGCATTTTCTAGACAGGAAAGAAAAACGTCAGGTAAAAGGATTGGCTTGTACCAGGAAAGAAGACACTTTCTGTAAAGTCAAGAGGACTTTTTATGGAAGCTTGAAATTGAGGAAAGTTTCAAGTTTCACTTTGAAGCTGTATAAAGCTGCATCCTGCAGACCGCAGATTTTCAAATTGTATATCACTGTTACCAAGGGAGGTGCCATGGAATAAAACTGATAAAAAATGATCCTGTCTTCTTTAAACTCAATAAAGAGCTAAAGCAATGCTCAAGACCTTTGAAAGTAATTTTTTATTTTCACATCACCTGATCTCAGTGAGGAAGTTAGATATGTTATTTTTCTCTTACAGATGAGAAAACGGAAGCCTACTAGTGTCAGTGATGTTCCCAAGAGCAAATCTGAGCATGGCATGACCACTATGACCATATTGTGCCTTTATTCTTCATTATATACCTCATCCAGACTAGAAAAATCATAGCTCACCAGACATGCATCTCCAATCTTAGCAATTTTACCTGCACTCCAAGTGTCTGATCCTTCCCAAAGACTATTACATAACTCAAGACTATCAGCCAGGAAATGGAGGGGAAGGCAGTGTCCATTTCCTTTCTAATTCTGTATTCCATTTCCTTCACATTGCTGCTCTGTCAATATGCTTGTGGTCTATATTCTTTACATTGAAAAGTCTTTGCATCTATGATATGATATATTTATAGGTATAAATTCTTTTAATATTTGAAGTAACTTGTGCGTCTGTGAGCCATAATCCCAGAGGAGTTTTATTTTTGCTAAATTGACACAAAAACTCTAATTTCCTTACCTAAGGTGTAGAAGCATGACAAGAACACTGGACTGTTGCACAGCTGGCAATAGAAGACACACAGGTTCCAGATTAGTAGTTGAATTTCTAGGCAGCCCCAACCAAAAGGGCCTGCCCTTCTTTATTCTCTTATTTATATGTGTTTCTAAAGACAATCAAGGATTGGTGAGAGGGGTTAACACCTCTGTAAGTTTACAGGACAAAGACATGGTCAATCATCTTTCTCTACCCCAGGGGAAAGGAATGAAAAACAATCTACAAGTGCAAAACAATCTCGGCCAGTTAGGAAAAACAAGGACCATGTTTACAGAAAATGCATGGGAAACTTGTACTACAAAGTTACTAATATGGAACCCTGCAAAGCAGGGCAACACTGGACAAGTTCAGTGGTTCTCTTTCCATCGAATATAACAGTCACTGGTCAATTAAGAACTGCTTTGGAATGTTCCATTCAAAACAAACCAAACTGTCAGGAAGATGTTTGCAAGATGTTACCAAATGCATGAAATTAATATATGGCTCTATTTCTTCTAAAGATGTCAAAATGTGAGCTGGGGTGTGGTATAGAAACTGACCTATATGACCTATACAGCAGTAACATGGACTCAGGCAATGCAGACTTTGCCATCGTTTTAATTATCAGAAGGAATAAAACACGCCTGTTATGTTATTTCTGTGTTCTGCACTTTTATTCCTATAAAAACAAATAGTAGAGCAAAAGATCTAGTTCATTAGATAAATGATCAGGATGAAGCTGTTTAACGTGGTTTCATGACTTAGAGCTGAAACTGTGGTCAGGAGGGAGGTGGGACTGCAAAGGCTCGTGGCAGTGCGTGGTACACCTGGCATGTGTGTGGCTGTCTGCTCATCGCTTTAGCTTCAAGCTGCTGTGGCACCTTATTTCTGCTGCAATAATGAAATAGCAAGGAAATGCCTTGTTAAAGTTTAGCTTAAAATTATTAAAAACAAAACAGTAATTACAAGGCATCAGAAATGAAAGAGAAAACAAGAGGCTTATAAGCATTTTGTAACACAGTTCGTCCCTGACCACCATGACCTGTTATTCACCTGGGCTTTGATGAGTAAAATAATCTCTGTGTTTGTGACCCTTTCAGTCAGAGTTAGAAGGAACAAGTAAAAAGGGAAGGGGGAGGGGAGAGAGGGGAAGAAAAATAGATGGAAACAAAGAAGGGGTGTGTCCAGACAACATTTATCTATCTTCTGTCTCCATGTTTATCTGTTTATAACAACAAAATTACACATGTGAGTAAACAAGTACAAAGAAAAGAGTCATCACAAATGGGGAAATGCATTTTATGACACCACTCAATCATAGTCTTTGTTGTTACCTGGAAAAATTCAGTCATCTTGATCCATCAGCATTTCATTCCTATTGGGAAAAGTTAATAGAAACAAACAACACTTGTTTTCATTTGAACAATTTAAAAGTGTGTGAGAGGGCAAGGAGAATGAGAAGTGGGTGCGCTCATGCAGAATGCCAATGTGTGGGAGTAAACAGCCTGCTCCTTGTATTCCCACCACCTGCCCAAGGCAGGAACTGAGATGCACATAGAACTGAGATGCACATAGAACTGAGATGCACATAGAGCTGCGACAGAGGAAGGGACCACATCAGCCAGCGTGGGAAACCCACAATGGAAACGTGGTATACCTCCTCAGCAGTATTAGGCTACAGAATGAGAAGGTATAGGCAGTTATTTTGCCATCCATATACAAGCTGAGGACCATTCATAAAATTTGTCTCTGGATAGATTTTGGAAGAGCACCATGGTGATGTGATACCTGACTGTCAGCTCCACGTGTGCTTCATCACACAGACAGAAAATCTGACTTCTGGCATCAAGAGATAGCACCTGTTTCCAGTGATTCCAGGCACAACCTCCTGGTTTCCAGTAGGATCCTAGTCACACAGCATTTGCACTTAAGCTCCTCCACATGGTCAGAGGCAGCAGAGAGGATGTCATAGCTGCTATTGAAATGGCTGAAGATTGTCAGCTTCTTTGGCTGAATAACAGAGATGATCCTTGCGAACCCTGTTTCATCAATATTTGCTCTGTTTCCTCCTTTTTTTTGGTTGGCTCTAATTTTTATCAGGTCTGTGTAATGTTTAACATCTCTAAGCAGAAGATGTTGAAGCAGTATAAGTAACTGTGGGGAACAGCATGGTCAGCTGAATGCAACGGGGCTTCTGATTTTGTAAGTACTATGCTTGCATATTTTTTTAAAGAGCTGCAAATGATGCTTTCTGCAGTCAGTGGAATTTTAATATTAGGTTAATTTCATTTATCTGCTTGTGATTTGGTTCTGTGTGGATGTTGCAATGAAATATTAACCAAGTAGATATGCAAGGGACCAGTGGGACCTGCTGTTCTGGGGGAATGTGCTTAGACTGAAATCAAACTAAAAAACCCTTTGAAGTCATGGGGACTTATTAAGTACTTGTTAAAAGAGAATACTGATGTAATCACCTTTCAGGTTGGAAACAGCCTTCACAGTGACTCAAAATTAGTATAATCCTGCTAGTGACTGAACAACAAGGTCCAATTTAAAAACTCTTCTAGTGACTTAATTTATAAAGCAACAATTGAATTGCTAAAGCCAGGCTCTCTAATTAAGACTGGGGTGAGTGTAGGGGGTGGGTGGAAGGCCACAATTTAAATTTAATTGCCCCTTTTACTCCTGTAGACAAACTAATATGTGGTCTGGAAGAGTTATTTTCTGAATTTCCCATTTGCATAGAAAGTACTTTCAAATTTAACAAAACCTTTCCAATTTCTTCAGCTTTGAAATTCTAATAAAAATATTGGTGTCAGAAATTTTCTAATCTCAAAATGTTGAAATTAATGTAATTTTCATCTCTAGAGTGAAAAGTATGTGAGGAAAACTTGATGACAATGTTCAGTGTTTTCCAGCTTTTGACAGAAATATTTATTTTTGATTTCTGTAGAGAGTTATGATACCAGGAGAAGTTTTTTAACTGATCTGTTATAGCAGAAGTTAAAAACAGAGCCATGCATAATATAAGTTTGCTGCAGAAAAAAACCCCAAACCATCCTCTTTGCTTCAGAAATTCTTTAAAATTTAGGCTAAGCTCTGTATGGACACAGGAAGTAAAATTATTTTTTTCTTTCTCACTTAAGCGTGCAGTGAGAAACAGACTATGATATGTTAGATTTCAAATACTTTTGAAACACCTTTATTTTTTTTCTTTTCCACAGTACAAAAGGGTTACTTGGGTTTTCCCCCTTTTTTTGTTGTTGTTTTGGTTTGGTTTTTTGGGGTTTTTTTGTTTGTTTGTTTTGTGGGGATTTTTTTTTTTTTGGTTGTGAAGAAGAGGTAGAATTCTGCTTAAAAAAAATGTAAATTGTTGAATCATATTCCTGTCTAGGGCCATACTCCATCTTTTGGTTTAAGGAAATTCCAATTTAGTGTTACCACTGCGGATCTCAGGCAGACTCAGCACACTCAGATCCTAGCAAATATAAGAATACACAGCTACCTAGATATTTGCTATGAAAACAAGGAAGACCATCAACACAAAAATAAAACAACTGGTTAATCACCAAGAATCCTTGAACTTGGGCTGGCCTCAGAAACTCTGAATCTTTAGATAGTATATACAGTCATCTTTCACACCTAGGACCAAGAGAATTTTACCATGGACATAGGAAAGTACATTCCTGAAAGAAAAGGATACAAACAGGCTGTACTGGAAACCAGAAGAGGACCCATGACAGTAGGAAAGTTCTAGAAACATTTTCACATAGACGATGTGAGGGCAAAAAGGTTATTTTCATCGATAGCATGCTACTGTTCTGAAGAGGATTTATATGAGATACCTCCCCAGAACTGCAGGGAATTCATTCATTCCAAACATTCAGCTCATTATCTCATGCAAACCTGCTGCTTGCTGCATGTCATTGTGCCCACCTATGTGTGCTCTGCAGTCATGGCACAGGATGCTCCAGGCTTTTGCTGTGAATTCTGCCTTGAAGGTCATGTAGATGACCTTCTTCCAACACTTACCAGCTGTGGCCAGTAACTGGCAATGTGAATAACCATGAAGTAAACAGGGCTGTGAATTTAACAAGCCCTGGATAGTCCATGATAACTCTCTGTCCATGTGCTGCTGCCCTGAGGAAAGTGAGGGAATTTGCCCAGTCCCAGTGAGCAGGGAGCTGCCTCACATTTCCTTACATTTATCAAATTGCTTTTGGGCAGATGCTATGGAGTATTTGATGTCTTTGAAACCTAAACTCTGTCTTACCTTGCAATAACCTGTTTGTTTAGATGTAACCTATAGGAGACGGTGTTTTGGGAAGATAATGTCATTCTTAACAAAGATTATTATGGGCTGTAGCTGTATATTTTCATTGCCAATGGAAAAGGTATTGCCTTTTCAGAGCAGTTACCACAGAATATTATGGTTTTGTTATGCCTGACATTTTAATCTACAACCTGGTTGAATTTGTTAAATAAATTTGACATTGTGCCCATGAGAACTTTAAACATCTTACGTATGTTAGATATTTACAGTTGAACTGTGTAACATTTATGCTAACAAACTATTCATTATTTCTTACTACCAAGCACATCATTACCATCTGCTTATTTAATGACTGTTTATTTTGTGACAGAATAATTTGAAAAGAAGATGAAGTGTCTCCTGTGCCTGAGTTTACTCCTTGCTGCTCTTTGTGCTGTAACCCATTGCTGCCCTGAAGACATTTGCCATGAAGTCAACAGTACCAATCTGCGCGATGGGAGAGAAAATTTATTAACACACAGCTGTGACAAGACAGGCTCTAACTATGCAGATTTTGTATTTAGATTTTACAAGCAGGCTACATCAAAAGAAGCTGATGAAAATGTTTTCTTTTCTCCCATGAGCATCTCCACTGCCTTTGCCATGCTGGCTGTTGGTGCTAAGTCAACCACTCTGTCTCAGATTTTTGAAGGACTGGGCTTTGACAACCTGACTGAGACTCGCATACAAGATATACATGAAAGTTTTCACAAAGTTTTGTCAGTACTGAACTGTGCTGATGTTAATATCACATTAAATATAGGGAATGCCCTTTTTACAGCTGCTGGGTATGAACTACAGGAGTCGTTTTTACAAAATACCAAACAATTTTATGATGCAGATTTTTTTTCCAGTGATTTTCATAAACCAGAAGAAGTTACGAACCAAATCAATAAATATGTAGAGGAGAAAACCAAGGGGAAAATTCGTGAATTAGTTAGTTATCTTGATCCAAGTACTGTAATGGTTCTTGTTAACTATATTTACTTTAAAGGTAAGAAATCTAACATAATATTTCAATAGATGGTTTTGATACAAAATAAAAATTTTAGTAAACTGCTGATGATTTATTACCAGAGTGACTATTTAGGAAAGAGCTAAACTGTCCATGACCTTTGAAGTAAGGATTAGATCTGGCCAAGAGCAGAGTATCTGATTTTTGAGAAATACTGATTTCTTGGTTTTGACCCAATTTGCTTGAAAGCTGTGGACAGAGAAGTTCCTCATAGACAAGGATCCACACAGTCTCACTGGCTGAAGCCATAATGACTGTACTTGCCAGTCAGACTACATGAACTGACATCTTTGCACAGGGACCCCAGTTTTACGGTAGATCTACCAGGTGCTATGCATGAAAATCTGGAACATAGCATCTTAAGGGTCTGTGCTTCTGGAGCCTTGCTCATATGTTAGGACTCTTTAATTACTGATGAATTCCACACCAGGCTAAGTGCAGTCAGCTTGCATGGGGTACAGCCTAACAGAAAATGCATTAAAAGGTCCTGAGACTGAATGCTTAAGTGGTTGATTTTAAAAGGCATAAAAGGTATTACAAAGGATTACAGTACAAGGACTCTCAACTGGTCATTGGTTATTCTCCAGCAAGACATTACATGCTCCCACTAACTACGACGAGCTTACTGCACAGCTAGAATGCTTTACTATGTTTTATGGAGGAGGCTGAAGTGATTTAGTGAGCCTCTTCTCCCATCAGTATATCCCCAGTGTCCTATATTAAAGCTGGTCTAATTTAGATGGGCCATTCCTTATGATCTTCATGTTTGAGTGCAACATCTCTTTTTCCCCATTAGCTGCCTGGGAACAGTCTTTTGATCCCCTGCGTACATATGAGGATGATTTTTTTGTGAACACAAACACAACTGTTAGAGTGAACATGATGCAGCTGGAAGGTGTCTCAAAGCGTTACTACGACCGGGACCTCTCCTGTGAGGTGGTAGAGCTGCCTTACCAGGGCACTGCACGAGCACTGCTTATTCTGCCTGATGATGGAAAGATGAAGCAAGTGGAAGATGCTCTCTCCAAGGAAACCATTTGTAAATGGGATAGCAACCTTGCGACCAGGTATATGGATTGCTATAATGGGATAGCAACCTTGCGACCAGGTATATGGATTGCTATATTTGAGGACACATCGCTGTTTTTAAGAGAAAATGCCAATTTCAGATCACTTCCTGCTGGACATAATGTCCTGATTTCATAAGGGAAGTTTTAAGCAATTCCCCAAATGAGTCAGAGCAGAGAATCACTACGAAACTGCAGGCTCTGTGGCCTGACAGAAGGGATCATAGCATTGTAACAGCCTCAAACCTTCCTTGGCTACTTTTTAACTCCTTACCTCTTCTTTCATGGTGTTAACATGATTCATTTCCTTCACAGTATCTTCGATTTTATCCTACTTTTGCCTTACTTTAGGCTTTCCACTAGTGGTCTGCTGACTCTGTAACTTTCTAGCCAAAAAGCTCTACTAGATGTGTATGTGGCACTGGCATAAAAGAGTAGCAATGAAGAAATCTGTTTCTTTTCTCAAAATCAAATAGCGAATATAGATACAAGAAGATGGTGCATATCTCAGGGTGCCAAAATTGCTCAAGAAATACAAAGGCTACCATCAAACAAATTCACAATCAGAAGAATGCTTTCATGTGTCGCTGAGTTGTGTACTATCCACCCTTCTGGCTGAAACCAGGCTGCAAGGGCTCACTGCTCTTTTGTTTTCTTTGATCAACAGGAGATTAATTCTGAAGTTACCAAAGTTTTCTATTAGTGGATCTTATGATGTTAAAGCCCTGTTTCAACAAATGGGCATTACAGATGTGTTCTCAGGTAATGCTGATCTGTCTGGAATTAGTGGCAATCACGATCTCCAGGTTTCAAAGGTAAGGAGACAAAGCCGGTGATGGGATGGTGGTTAGTTGTTTTGATCAGTTGTGTCTGGGATTTTTAAAGACTTTGTTTCCCTCTTTATATTACTGAAGTTATAACTCACAATGACCTGTAGAGGCTTGTTCAGTAATTGTGCTTTTTTACAGAAAGCCAGCTCACTTTTGCATTACTTTAATGGTGTTACTAAAAAGCTGGATATTAAATACATAGAAAAATTGGACAACATTTTGAAATACTTCTTGGCACCAGAATATAACAGTTTACATGAAATTGTGTCAAATAAACTACAAATGAGGAGTTCATTATGATATTTGTGTTGACTCATGTATCATTTTTTAATATTCTCAGAATTTTCAGGAACTCTCCAGCTTGCAGTGGCAGAATTTGACCATGTCAGTTTGAGCTATGATTTAATGCTAAAGATGCAAAATATTGCCTCATATTAGTATTTAAATTGTAGGTTTTAATTAACCTTGAAATAGGAGAAATTGTTGCTAGTAGAAGTTCAAACATCAAAGAAAATAAACTAGCTTGTACATGGGGTATTTTATCCCCCTCTACTCAGCTTTGGTGAGAATGCATTTACAGTGTGTCCATGCTAATTTTTGGCCCTCCTTGCTAGTCCTGGTATAGAAAATACTCCTGTTTCAAACTGTTGGAGATTTATCATAAAATGATGTTTATTACTCCTTTCTTCTCCTAAAAATTCCATAAGAAGGTAATTTCTTTTACTCCTGCTTCCTGTCCCATATGTAAACCACGGTGTTTTCTCCTATTCTGTGCAGGCAATTCACAAGGCCTTGCTGGAAATTGATGAAGATGGAACTGAAGCTGCAGGAGCCACTGCCATAATCTTGACCAGATCTTCCTCTCGTTTTCATACCATCAAATTCAACAGGCCCTTCCTTATTTTGATCTCTGAAAAACAAACCAGCAACACACTTTTCATGGGGAAAATTGTTGATCCTACTAAGGAGTAATCGCTGGGTTACTTGACACACTGATATTGGGTATGAGTTATAGTGGCTACAGGGTTTGCAGTTTTGGGCTAGGTAGTGCTACTAACTAGTCTCTGATGGAGGGATATTCAGAAGTAAATCAGAAATTTCCTTTTCAAATTAATAAGCAAAAAACATTAATTAGTTTCTCCAAGTCGAGTCTATTTTGCCTGTCATCTCTCTGTATCCTTATCTCAACTCATGAACCTTCCCTTTTATTTTCTCTGCATTTACCAATTGAGGAGAGGAGTGATGGAATGACTTCAGTGGGCATTTGTCATCTAGCCAAGGTCAAACCACCACAACAACTCAACTTATTAATGTATTTTCCAAATTTTCCACAGAGGATAACTCTTTCTTAACGTATGTTATATTTAAAAGTGAATTCTCTCTGCTAAGAAGCTTTGTCCTGCTTTCAGTTCTGGGTAACTCACCAAAAGCTTTATCCCAATAGGTAGCAAGTCATAATTCTACTATGTCTTCTCCATATTCACCTGAGCTGGACTTACAGAGTCCTTTCCTTCTTACATCACTCTTTGCTGCCTAGGCTGCTGTTTATCCTCAAACAACCTGTTCTTTCCCACATGTTCAAACTCTTTGCCTAGGATGCCTTAAGAAATCATTGACAAGAAAAAAGAGAATAATCCCTGAGACAATAGACTTGTTCTGATGTAGCTCTTACTGTAAGTGCCTCTTTGCACTCCACAAGGTCAGCAAAAAGCTTTGAGACAATGACATTAGGCATAGCATAAACTGTCAAAGAATTGTCTGTGAAAAATGTCATTCATGAATAATTGATCAGCTGTGGATGATCAATAAAATATACAATGAAATTTAAGTATATCACTTAAGAAATTACTCCTGTCTCTCGTATCACATTATAAATCTCTTAAAAACAGCAAACACCTTCAGTCGCTCTTACTAACACAGCAGATATCAGTAAAATATGTATTAAAGCTGTTAAAGGAGTGCAGCTTTTCTCATAAAGAAATTGCCATTCTTCACATTCCCTCTTTATGTGCCTATTTGGGTAAAACCTGTTTTCAAGAAATACCTAAACACTTTCTTGCTGCTGCTGGTCTGTAGATCACCCACTCTTCTTGCAGTGGAGCACTGAGGCTTGACTCTATAGCAAACCATTTATTGCAGAGCTGCTGCCTCAAGGAGAGGCTAACTTTGACAGCTTCTATCTCACTGCACTGCTTTCATGCCATTGCATATTGATCCTGGGTACATTTTTTGCAAGTGGAGTTGAGTCCCCATCCCTAGGAAGATGAGGCTTCTGAACATACATTGCTCACTTCTACAGGGATCCTGGCACAGTGTGTTTAGAGCCCTGCAAAGGTAATGTGAGCCCCAAATCAACAAACGAGCTCCCCACCCCTGACATCTCTCTGGCCTTCTGACCTGTTCTCCCAAACTTAGCCCTCCTTACACAGACGTGCTTTACAGGGTCCCACTGAGGTGTTTGAAGGATGGGTTGGTGTATAGGGAGCTGTGCTGACTCAGGAGGACTTGGAGATTGCTGCCTTGTATGAGTCCCTTTGCTCCCAGTGACAAGAACTTGATGGAAGCCCTGAGCTATAGCTCCTCATGAGGCAAGGTGCCATCACTCAGGGGCCTGGGAGAGACCGCACCTCTGTGCAAAGCAGGGCTTTTACAGAGCTGAGAGCAATGATGACTTGCTGTGCTGCAAGGCAGCCTGCTCTGCAGTGCCTGTACAAACTCAACAGCAGCTGGGAGCAGCTCCTGTGAGATCCCATCCTGACAAATCTGTGCACTAGGACTGGTTAGAAGGTAGGATTTTGTGATTTTTATCAGAGCCACAAGATGTTTATCAGAGTGTGATGGCAGAAAAACAGGTTCTTGGCCTGTTGCTAAAGGGAAAGAAGTTAGGAAAAATCCCATGGTTGCTAGGACAGAGCAAAAGCTTTGGAAAATCACACACGCAGCAGCTTCCTCCCCCATCTACCTCCCAGGCCTTTGGGTCTGACATGGCAGGACAACAGCTGCATTGGTAGTTTCCATACTGAACTGTGAAGAATGGCTTCTTCTAGCAAAAGTATAAAATGGGATACCTCTGAATGCTGGTTTGGGAGTTATCTACCAGACTGTGGGGCATCTCTGCAGTTTTCCTCCAGATGAGCAACTTCATGCTCCAGACCAGCAGGTTGTGGCAGAGGGTAGGAAGGGGGATCATCCTAAATCCCTCTAGCAAGGGAGGATGTGTAGGGGACAGCAAATGAATAAATCTTGTGCCAAACATACACCAAAAGCACACAATATGAAAAGTTCACAATATGAAGATCTATAGAGCCTGGCCACTGAACATAGTATTTCAATGATATTTCTCTCAGCACAGTTCTGACAATATTCTTTAGGAACTGGGAAATCCTGCAAAGCTTTTGTAGGGAGATGGAGTTTTTTTCCTAATTACAAGAAAATCTGTCTTGGTCTACTTTGCAACATTTGTCCTTGCAGTTTTTTTTTGTCTTAATATGTGATAGGGAGCCCTCTTCATTCTATTAGTGTTATTATAGGTAGAGAAAAAAGGAAGGCTTCTGATAGACATAAATAACTAAAATTTTCATTTAGGGATTGTGTATTTAATCTGTGGTAAACATATGTGTGTTATGGTGTCTTTCATTCATCTGGAGATGTTTTTATTAACACCCTTCAGTATTCCTGTACAAATTCCCACTCAGGCTTTCTCTCAACCTGTTGGGCAGCTGGATCCAAACTAAGCCTGGAAGGAAAAATAGAGCTTCTTTATTAGCTAAAAGTTGCAACCTTTATAACCTAATCCACCTGACTTCCTGCAGTGAAGTCAGCAGAAGGGGATAATACAGCTTACAGTGAAGTATGTGACTACCTATCATAAACATGCAACATAAATGGCCTGCTTTGGATCTGTGAGCCATGATCTGACACACTTACAGGAAGCTCTGAAGAAAAAGGACTTACCTAGAGAGCGTAACTCAGCTGAGAACCCCCATGAGGGAAAACAGACCCACCGGGCCGGGTCCCTGGAAGGCAGCCTAGCAGTGCCCCAGCAGACCCAAGTGCCAAACTTCTGGCAGCCTCTGAGCCATGTGGGAGACTGTAAGTTTGTTCTGTCTGACCTTGTTTATGGTCCAGTGGGACTCAGCTTGCCGATGGATATTTTCTGTCAGTAACTCTCTGTTTGTTTTGCTGCATGGCAGAGTCCATGTAGAATGCTGTTACAAAACATGAAGCAGTGGAATTGCAGGGCTACTGCAGAGTGTGCTCCTTTCAGCAGTGAGGAGAGGTGCTGACAATGCCAAAAGGCACACAGTGTTTGGACAGCTACAGAAGCACCAGTTGCTCACATAAACTCTGCTATTCAGATGCTTCCAGTACTCTGGACTTTCTTGTTCCCTGCTATGCAATTTGAGCCTTAGTCTTGGTATCTGGAATGCCTTCAATGGGCACATCCACCCTCTCCCCACAGCCATGTCATCTGCACAGCCCATGATCACTGCTATTATTATAAGGAAATGGAATTTGAACAGATTGTAAGCCAATCCTATTCTAAATGTTTCAGTAGATCCAGTGCAAGAAAAGCTGCAGGCATTTTCCTTTTACTCATACTAGTTTCAAGCAAAGAATCACTAAGCTATTAAGAACCAGATGATTGTGATGGTAGGTTTAGAATGGGGATTCTGAGAACCCAGCTACTCCTCTTTGACAGGAGTCTTGGTAGTTTTAGTGATACGAAAAAACCTCAAACAGTGTTAATCCTTAATCCAGCATTCATGTCTCCAAAGCACAGAGGCACTAGAATTTCCAGTCACAGAAAAAGTGCAAGAAAAACACAGACACTCTTAAATGCACGTTTCACTTGAAAACTCTAAACATTCATTGCAGTGGGAGTTAGAACAAGTGCAAATTATCAAGAGCAAAAAAACATGAAGACCACCATGGGCTATGTATGTCTAAATCATGTAACACACCCTTCATACCCATCCATACTCCGTTCCTGGTTGGGTACTGCACATCTGCCCTTACCCACAAGGGACTGCCTTCATTAGGTGTAAACACAGCTCATGTATGATGTCATTCATTCCCTTAGCCACCTAAGACCAAGCTGGAAATATCCTGCATTAAGTTCCCAGTCCCAGGTATAACAGTGAATCCATTTTAAAATAATTTCCTAATTGTACTTTCCTCAGACTAACAATTTTAAAGAAAACTATAATCCATCCATTTCATATGATTCCTATGATTAACACCCTGGTTACACAAACTCAGCTGATGTTGCTGCAAATTACTTTGGTGGTTTCCTGCAAAAAGATATTTCATCTATGAAAGTACCTTTTCAATTCAGTCCTAGAGCTGGAGATTAATTTATTACAAGTGAATGAACTTTATTTATACAAATGAGTCTCTATTTGTCTTGTTTTTATTGCATTCAGTTTCTTTTCCATAAGCTATCTGGAAAAAAATCCTTATGATTTATTACTTTACTAAACAAGAATATATTCTTTATCATTGGAAAACTGTTAACAGCAATGTGATTCTCATATGGAAAGTCTGAAGAAGACTTTGTCTGACTTGAGCAAGTCTTATATTCTTATTAAGGGAAAGTTACTATATTGTTTACTCTGTTTCATGTAGGAAAAACAGACCACAAGGAAGATGTTCCAATGAGGAAAAATGTTTGAAAGGTGAAAACAATGTAAAACAAGATCATGGAATCATTAAGGCTGGAAAAAACCTCCAAGATTATTGAGTCCAACCTACATGTTATAGTCATCATAAGATGGTTGCAGCCAGGAAAGAACCTCAAAGCAGGAGAAAACATCTGTGCACAGAGGAGATGAAAGATGTCACAGGTCCTAAAATGTGTATGAACAGCTGTTAGGTTTGCTGTTCTCACAGATGCAGATTCTCTAGCCATCAAAAAAGCCATACCATAGCTTACATGTTCAAGGGACAGTTACTAGAATTTATTTTCTGTTCCTCAATCTTTCAAGTGTGAGCTGTGTCTCTTGGTAAATCTTATAGATGAAATTTGAAGATGTTTTGTGTCTCAGTGGCCCAGCCAAAGATTACCACCTTGTGCCCATGCCTGTGATTGTGCTGTGTGTCGTAGCCCTGACATATTCACAGTGGTACCAAAAGTGACTGAGAAGAGCTATCAAACAAAAGCAAATATGCTCCAGGACTTCTGTACACTCTCAGACTGGCAGGTTGGTGAAGATGGTGCAGCAACCACGACAGAAAGCCTGTGTAGGTACATCCTAGATCCCAAAGTGTCCTGTGGAGGCACGTTAATGTAAGTCATTGATGGAAATGGAGTGGTGCTGGCCTGCCAGGCTGTGATCTGCAGAGATAAGGGCAACCACATAGTCTCGTATTTTGCCTCCACTGAAACTGGAAAGAGAGTTGCTGCTTCAAACCATCTCAGTTACCTGTCAGAATCCTCAAAATCCTAAAATCTTAGAGTCTCAAAGACTTGTTAAATATGAGCATTAGAATCATACAATAAATTTAATTTTATTGAATATATTCATTCAGCTAGTTGATCTTTCTTCTATTTCTTCGCTGAGGCCAACAATATTAATCTGTTGTACAATGACAAATTATAACACTTTGCAAAGTTTAGCCCTAATTCTTTCTGTCTGGCTTTGGAAGCAATAAACTTTAAGTGTAATTCCAAAATATCTATATAAGGGATTTCCTTAAAGCTTGATTAAGGCCATGTTTGCCTAAAAAAAAAAATGTAAGACATCAATTTAAATTTAATTTAATAGAAAGAGGTTTCTCTGGGTAAACAACTTCATTTCAAAATAAAAAACTTATTCTCTGATGAACTTGTTATTCTAAAAGTTGTTTGCATAAGAAGGGTTCTATTACACCAGGAGTAAAAGGTCTATAGGGCACATTCTACTAGTAAAACATAATTATTTCAGTGTACCAGCTATGAGTGAGATCCTTGCAAGAAGCCAACCTTCCAGTGTGATTCGTCTATACTGTTTTCTACAAGTAGAACTGTTATGCATGCAGCCTGGGGATTATAGGAAAAGGAGACCTGTGCCACCATCTCCTGGTAAAATAAAGGAATGGACATGACAAATTCTGACCCATTTTCAAACCAGAAAGAACAGTATCTTTCTGGCTTGTTATTGTATTGATAGGGACTTTGATTTTCTTGCTAAGTTTTAGCTGCAGGTTTGGCAAAATGATGCACTTGAACTGACTGCTGTCACACAGGAGTGATTGTTTGGTGTTCTGGCAGGTAGTACATATACAGATCAGCTCAGCAGTGGAAGAGGTAAATTAAATATTAGAAATTACTGTGAAAGAAAAAACAGCAAATTGCATAGCAAATCATCTAAATCTCTGGGCCATTCACACATGGTCCTATAATAAGAGAAGGATAAATGAGAACTATGAAATCTTCAGAAAAAAATGGTAAGGTTAATCAAAGGTTGGAGGTGAAAGATTTTCAGCCTTGGAAAGAGACAACTTAGAGGGCATAAAGAAGGCAAAACTTATTTGTGGCAGAGACTGGGCAAAAGGAGACTGTGTTCCATTACCCCATCTGATGCCAGAGCTACAGACCATCACACAAAGCACGTAGGAGCCAAGTTCAGACATAGTTCTGCACACCCAGACAATGTATGTGGAGTGGCACATTGCAGGCTGATGCTGCAATTCCAAAGGTGTACCTGCACACTGCTTGTTCCTCATGTGTTCCTGACACAAATTCCAGATGATCAGAACGGCTTTTTTTTTTAAGGTATATCATTATCCACGACGCAGCACAAACTGTAAACTTCCTGGGTAGATTGCATACATTGCTTTTCCATTTCATGTTGTGTCTGCCATATATTCCACAACAACCTGCTAAACAACCTCTTTTTCAGGGAGCCCAGATTGCTGGTGGATCGAAGAAAGGCAGGACCAAGGGGTAAATGTACAGCACTTGGTTGGAGGCAGATGAGGAATGTGGAAGAGTTGGCAGTGGGAACTTACAGGAGAGAGGGTGGGGGTTCCTTCACATTATGTTCATCTTTCATTGTGTGGATGATGAACAGTGAAGCAATCTGTGTTTGTTCCTCATGCATCTCCTCCTGGTGCTCCCCTGCATGAAAGATCAGGGCTGAGAACACTTTTTGTGGAGAATGTTTAGGCCCAACTCAAAGAGACAGAATAAAAAAAGTCCTTGATCTCTCAACCATCTTTTGCATTGCCACCCTCAGGCTTTTCCTATTGAGGGAAATTTGAGCTAATATAATAGGAAAGGTAGGAAAATACCTGTGTTTACCCAGGTGAGATGGACAGACTCCCTATTAAGGGCTCCAAAAAGCAATACATTTTGTTCTTCCACTACATTAGCACTCTCCCCAGAAAGTGCTCTCCATGCATGAGGAACAAATGTAATTTCAATTTTTTTCCACTCTAATATTAAATGATGCAAAAATATTTTAAATCTGGGAATCACTGTCAGATGTAAATGAAATGATAAAATAGTTTATTAAAGGTAAGACAATGAAATAATTGATTAGGCTGTAAATACTCAAGCTGAGAGACTAACTCTCTCAGAGAATCTGTCATCAGAAAAGAATATGCCCCATTACATTACTTCATATCCGGATGAAAAAGAACACCCTCATTTTTATTAACTTCTAGGAAAAAAAGGGTTTAAAACAATTGCATATAAAATCTACCAAATGTGCAATTGTTCAAAACTCTTAAAAATATTTTGAGGTTATTGTTATGTTATAAAAATACCACAAGTAATTTGAGATAGCATTTCTTCTTTTTATTCAGTTCAAATCATAACATATTAATTATTATTGCTACAGGTTCTGATCACTGATAAGATGATCTTTTTCCACTACTATGAACACTTGGAGGTGTGTGTATTCACATACGTGTCTTTCACAGATAGGTGAAAAGATGTACACACACAATTATCTACACCTCTCACATCAGTAGTTCTATATTTTATTTGATCTTTAAGCAGAAGATCCTCAGAAGGAAAGCTGTGAACTGCCTTTTCCCTCACTTTCTCATCAACCTCTTGCAGCCCACACATGATCCAAGTGGATGATTTGGGTCTGATTGTCTCAAGTAGAATGGTTTGAGGGTCTTGTATCCAGATCAAGTGATCAGGTATTCCAGACCCTAGGTCAGTATGCAGAAAGATTAACACTGCTGAATTCAAGATGAAAAGGGTATGCCCTGTCCTGTTTTGCCACATGATTATGAAGCCATATAAAACAACCACAGGACAAGAGCCTTGATTTGACATTCAGGGGGAGAAAGTCCAGTTCCCTTTCCAGCATTGCCTTCAGCTTCCTAAGCACAGCTCCACAGTAGTGTGCTCTCATTCAGAGAGGCTGAACACCTCTTGTGAGATAGTCTGGGACTCCTGCTCAGAAACCAAATGCTTGGGAGCTTGCAGAGAGACATGTCGGCAACCAGATCTGTTAAAGAACTTCATTTTCTGCCTTAGTTTCTCCTTCAGTGATTTGTTCGCATATTACATTCAACCCTGAATATCATCCCGTGATGTCAGCATATCTTCTTTATTAATGTATGAAAGGTGAATTGGCAGCTTGTTCTGTGTCCTCCTTGTGTCCATTTCAGTTCCATACGATACAGAAGATTAACCTGAGGAAACAATATATCTCTTTCTGACCATGTTTCTCTTTGTAATTAGTGCTGCTTCTTAGCAGTGGTGGTTTTGTTGTATATTTTCTAAAAAGCCAGGCGAAAACTCTTCCCCAGTTCCCCAAATACTCAGTCACAGGTGATGGCCAACAGCAATGTGTAAACAGCTGTATTGATTGTAAATGTCTCACTAGAGTGATAATGTCATATGTTATTCTCCTAAGAAACTTAGAGACTCAATCACACCAATCACCAATCACACAATTGTTCACCAATCACACGCAATCTGCTCTGCATAAGAAAATCCTCAAAACCATTCAACATGGTGTCAAAAGTTGTATACTGAGCTATACAGTAAGGCAGAAGGACTCTCTAAATCCAAACCCTGTTTTGGAATCCTGCCAGAGAGGTTACAACTCTGGCAGTGCCCCCAGGACAAAGCAAAGAGGGCATTCTGGCAGGGACCCTGTGATCTGCCATGAGTGGCGCTGGCTCAGACAGAGCCAGGCAAGGGGTAGCCCTCACACCAAGTCACAGCTTTCAGCTCCAGCCAGGAAGGATATGGCTGTGGCTCTCTTGCCAATCACCCACAGCAGCAAGTTCCTTCTGTCAATCCACAAGCTTGGAAGCAACAGGAGACAGAGCCTCTGCTCCATTCCTTCTTGTCTGCAGCCCCATCACCCAGTGCTGTTAGCGTTTGTCTGGGTTGGAAAAGTTGTCCAAAATATCCAATGTCATTATTGCTTGTTGTGCATCCTCGCTGGCAATTTTTATTTGAACTAATTAATGATTAACGGGGTGCTCTGCTTAACTCTGTTTAATGATACTGAAGAGAAGAAGGAGTGGAAAAGACCAGACTGTAACACTGTAAGTACCCTTTTAGTTTTCCCTTGGATCTCTTGGACACTTCGTTTTGGGGGGTTGTTGCCTGGGAGTGGTGCCTTCGTACATGTAAAAAAGGGAATATACCTCTCATGAAAAAAATCAGTACATTTCAAAAGCCAGAAAGAATCAATAGTAAAGAAGATACTTCACATAATAAAGTAAAAATTTGTTTTGGAAACAATAGAAATGCCTATAGACTTTGATACCACAAAGACTAGTGATCTAGACTTTTATCTTGGAAGAAACTGTAAGAGTATTTTGTCATTTTGGTTCTAGATAGTATGATCTATGTTTATATCACATATTTGTTTAATACAGATTAAATTCTCAGATTATTTGATGAATTAAGAAAGGCTAACAAAGCTGCAGCAACCATCCTGCAGTACTGAGCACAAAACAAACTCATACCAGTTACTCTGGGGAAAAGGCCATAAGCTTCCAGTTAGTAATAATTTTAAAAAGAATATGCTAATATTAAGGTTAATAAACTTTTAAAACGTTAGAATTACCTCTTTTGAAAGAGAAATAGACTATGTATGTATAAATAGTGAATCAGGAGGCATATCATTTCCAGGGAACACTGGCATGCATCAGAAATGTGAATTATAAGTGTGAGGGACTTTGGAGAACAGGTGTGCTCTGAGAGCATCATTTTACTTTATTGGAGGACCCAGTATGAGCACATTAGTTTCCATGACTTGTTTTGTATGTCTTTATCTTTTCCAGAAACAGCTGACAGGAAAATGAAGCCCAGTTTCTCCTTGTGTCTATTGCTGGTTGGTTTGTACAGTGTTGCCCTGTGTCATCAGCATCCTCGCTACCGGAATAAACAGGATGATGCTAAGGGGACACATTATCCAGGACGTAGTTTTCAGTGGGAAGGAGCTTCTCCATTTAAGAACAAAACCTTTATCAAGCTTGTTTTCAGCAATGCTGACTTTGCATTTTCCCTTTACAAGATGGTTGCATCTGAAGCAACGGACAAAAACATTTTCCTTTCACCCATAAGCATCTCTTCTTCCTTTGCAATGCTGGCACTTGGTGCCAAGGCTGTGACACTGACACAGATTCTAGAAGGGCTTGCCTTTAACCTGCAAAAGATTCAGGAGCAGGAAATACATGAAGGCTTTTGCCAACTTCACATGCTGAACCATTCAGATACTGAGTTCCAGCTGAGCCTGGGCAATGCCCTTTTTATAGAAGAGACACTAAAGCCACTACAGAAGTTCTTGGATGATGCCAAAACTTTTTATGAATCTGAAGTATTTTCTACTGACTTTAACAACTCTGTTGGAGCTGAGAATCAGATCAACAGTTATATCAAGGAAAAGACAAATGGGAAAATTGTTAAACTAGTGGAAAATCTTGATCCTCTGACTGCAATGGTTCTCGTTAACTATGTCTTCTTTAAAGGTAAGATATATCAAAGGGTGCAAAGCTAATGCTTAGTACAGAGAATGAAAAGAGAGAAAATGTATTTTAAATATTTTAAAGGGAGGAAATAATGTTCAGTATCTGGAAGGTATTGCTATAAACCCATGTATGTTCGTTACCAGTAAAAATCTGTTCTCACCTGGTTTAATGATAATTTAAAACAAATAACTTTGTTGAGTTTGGTACATTCTTTCATGTGATCATAGACTCATGCTGTGGTGAAAGATAGTGTTTCCAGTATTATCTGTCTGTAATTGTCTTTAAGAACGTAAAAAAAAATACAATCCTGTAACACCTGAAGATGCAGTAACATGAAAAATATATTTGCTCTAATGAAAGGAAAGCTGTGGGACTAGGTGGTGTTCTATTCACTGTGACCATTCCTCTTTGTATTCCACTGAATAAATTTTCTTTTTGTCATAAGCCCATTGGCAGAAACCCTTCAGTACAGCACAGACAAAACAGGAGGATTTTTTTGTGACTCAGAATACATCTGTAAAAGTTGACATGATGTATCGAAAGGGTTACTACAGAAATTACTTTGATGAAGAGCTGTCCTGTTGGCTGGTTCAGATACCTTACAATGGAGATGTTGTGGCATTATTTGTTTTGCCTGATGAAGGGAAGATGAAACAGGTGGAAGATGCCCTCTTGAAAAGAACTGTAACTAAATGGGAAAAGTCCCTTCAAGACAGGTAAGCTTTTTTTTTGCTGAGGTGAGAGGTGACCATGTTACAGATTAGTATTGTTTATCTAACCAAGACAAAACATTAAAGGACAGGATATTTGACTGAAATCTATACACTTAATGTCTCCTCGGTGATGCACTTCCCTTTTCTTAGTTGGAAAATGAAAATGAAAAAGAGCTATGGCTCTTATGACAAAAAGGTCATTGAACTTGGGATTCATCTTGGGTTAAGTTCCTGGTTCAATCAAAAATTACTCAGCACCATGATGAAGTCAACAGACTCTTCTTTCCTACGAGCACTGGGAAACTACAATGGAATAGCTAATGAATGTTGAGGGAATTCTGTGTAAAAGTGGATTAATTCACCATTACTGCAGATATTTCTGTGGTGGCCTAGGCCCTGTGGTGTATTTGAACAGCCTTAGGTCAGCTAGCTACAATCTTTTGAAAAAGCCCTCCTACCTGGCAGTAGTAGCTCTGTTTGCCACTGAGTTGGTAAAGCTGTATCTTCCACCCCCCTCCTTGAACCCCACTGCAGAGGCAGGAGCTAACACAGACTTACTCTGTTCCAACCTGCCCATTAAGTAGCTAACCTGATCAGAACTGCTATCTGAACCCTGAGAGAAGACTGTAAACATTTAGAAAAACCAATGTGAAGTGTCAATATATGGAAGTCATTGAGGAGTGTTGCCTAGATGATTATTTGTCCCTATTTGTGTTGCTTGTTACAGAAAAATACATCTGCACATTCCAAAATTTTCTGTTTCTGGTACCTATGATGTGAAAAAGATAGTCAAACAAATGGGTATGGTCGATCTGTTTACTGAACAAGCTGATCTCTCAGGGATTACTGAGGAGCCTGGACTGATGGTTTCAAAAGTAAGTCAGCATGCGAAAGCAACCACAGGATTTGCCTGTTCCCAGCAACCTGACATTAATATCCGATGAAAAGCTTATCCCAGTCTCTCTGAAGCATCGCTCAATCATCAAGAGCTGCCAGTCTGGAGGCAAAGAAAGCCCTGTCTTTCATAAACCTGAAGCAAACATGCTTACAAGGGGTTAGAAAGGCATGGTTGGAGGACAAGGAAGATGACATACATATAATTAAATGTTCTTTTGGCTACTAAAGAAAATTATCTAAATGTAGTGCATTAGCTTTGGTAAAAATTCCTCTAATTCCCCCTACAGAGGGCAAAAGGCTGCTATTCCTGCCCTTCTAGTGTTCTCAAAAAGTTATTTTTTTCAGCTAGATGACAGGGTAAATTCACAATAATACATGAAGCTGCCAAAGACAAAATTCAGTCCAGGCTAAATTACCAGGTTTCTTTGCTTCCAGAGTTTTTTTGTCATCAGTCATCTTGAGTGCCCTTTGGCTGCCTGCAGTTTGAGGGGGACTCTCTGCACAAGCAGGGAAGGAGGATCGCTTGAGTGGTGTGATGGCTGCTGGTGCTGCGCTGGGACCTTCCCAGAAGCTGCTACTGCTGCGCTGGGACCTTCCCAGAAGCTGCTACTGCTCAGTCTTGCTCCAGGCAGGGCTCCCTTTGGCTGGCCAAAGTGAAGAGGGTGGCAGGCTTCTCTCTTCTTGCTGGACTGTCGGAGGCTGTTTGCTTTGTTCCTTGCAGGTGATCCACAGAGCCATGCTGAACGTTCATGAGAATGGCACTGAGGCGGCCGGGGCCACAGTGAAGGAAGTTACCTGGAGATCTGGGGATTTTCCTCGCCCACCTCGAGTCAGATTCAACAGACCCTTTCTCCTGGTGATTCTGGATAAATTCACCCGCACTGTCCTCTTCATTGGGAAGATTGTAAACCCTCGGGAAAATGACTGATTGATGAGACTTATGCACATCACTGGCTAAATTCCTGTGAGCCAGTGAAACACTTATGTATGCACACCACTCTGTGCTAGTGCTCATCTTTCAACCATTATCCTTAGAAGCGTGATTAATCCCTTAAAACACAAAAACTATTTTTCCTTGTCCAAAAGTCACTAGGATTTCCCGCAGCCTACACCTGAATGTACCATGTGGTGTTAATGAAATACAAGTCACTTTTCACCAGTTTCTTAAGAAGCCCTTTCTGACGTGCTCCTGTGGGATATTCAGTTGGTTCAAAGTCTCCAGTTGATGTAGGTATTACTGTAGTCACAGCCTGTGCCTGTGAAAGGAGAAACTGGAAAAAGGAGGTGCAAGTTGTAAGTCCTGTATGTTTAATCCATTAACCCTTGATGACTACTCTTAGATGCAGATTTCTTTAATATTGGAGTGAATTTTCATTAAATTCTTTAGGTTTTGTAACCAAGTATGGCATGACACTGCAGGATCAGTGACTGGGATTCTGGAGGACACGTCAACTTAAAGGGCTGATGAGTGCAGCTGTTTAAGCTTGCCTTCTTCTGTCTCCTCCTCAGCAGAAGCCCTCCTCGTGGAGACCGGAAGGCTGCTTTGCTTGTACAGATAATATTAATTCTACTAAGGAAGGAATCCATAGCAGAAAAAAGACTTCTGTTTTATCCTACTAATATAATGATTGTTGTTAATGCCTTGAGATAAAAGTCTGATGGAACAGTCCATGACATAGCACCAGTTTCCTTTTCATAGATTTGTTGTCACTCTCATTTCTTGTTTCAACTGATGCCCCCTTCAGTATTCACTTTCCAGTAGACTTGACAGATTGTGGTAGAAAAAAGGAAGAATGAAAATTATAACTCCAGAAAGTTTGTATTTCCTCAGTAGGAACAGTAGAACTTTCCTAGGGACTGTTAACTTGGTTTAAGCTATCATAAACACTCATAAAAAATGCAGAAAATACTTCAGAAGTCACTTTTCTAAATGTTAGCAGTGGATTATTGTTATAAAGAAAAACAGACTGGGAATTGATATTTGTACCTTTTCTTCACTTAAGGTTCCTTGAATCCAGCTACACTAGATAGTTGCATGAAAGTTGATATGAAAGAAACAGAACTTTACTTACAAAGAAGTAAATATTTAAATTATTTCACTATTTTTTGCTTTAGTTTTTAAATCAACACCCTTAACTCATCTTATTAAAATACAGAAAACCAAAAACAGCATGAAAATTATGGATTGATTAAATCTTTTGTTACAGAGTATCTCAAACTGGTAGGAAAAAATTATAAATGGCAACATTTTAGATCTTAGTTTCTTAAGATGTCTGTGAAAAATATAATATAAAAACTGTGGTGAATATTTCTAAAACACAATTCTTTTTTTGGTTTGGGGATCTTTATTTTCTTTCACATTCATCAGTGTCATCAATACGAGTAAATTTTACCAGAAGAATACCAATAAGGAATAGAAAAAATATTCCATGTCTATCTGCAGATAGGTAACACTTGATATTCACTTTCAAACTCCTCACCAAAATCACATAAACCAATGACAAAAGTTTCTTACTCATAACTGTATTTAATGTATTCCATATTTAGTAACAAGTAGTTGGCATCAGGCCTCTAAACATACAAAGATTTGGTCTCGGTGTAACACAGATAAATTCATTCTACAGAAGATCATTTAAAAGTTCTTGCCAAATCTCAGGGCTAACTCAGGATGAATTGTCAAAGTCCAGCTTTGCAATGACAAATAACTCTGTAGGCAAATATCAAGAGACTATGTTTGTTGTTCCTCATGGACCTCAGATCAATAGTCTCTGTTTGTTAGTAGGAAAAAGATATCTAAATGCTATTTTGCCAACCACAGCTTGCTTTGAAAAGTAACCTTGCCTCTTAATTCATTTGAAAGTGGATAGAGAAAAATGAAGCTGATTTAAGAACAGGATGACCAGAAAATATCATGGAAAGGAATAATCTTTGGAGGGGTGTAGGAACTGTATATGTCTTGCCTTGGTTTCCTTTCTATTTTGGCAAAAAATAGAGCATGCCCCTCACTGCAAATGTGCAGCAGATTTGTTTAGTAAATAATGAGCACAGAAGGATTGCACAACCCCCCACCACAACTGTCAGCATTAAGGTTGTCACAAATCCAGCACAGTCATGGTTTGCTCAGGACAGTGTTTCTTCTTTCAGTCTGCTTCTTTTTTGCTGCTCCTTCCATGGAATTTTGTTTCTTGGTTGGCTCTCTGACTGTGAGTTTTGTGACCAAGAAACCTCAGTGTAACCACGGAAGGTATTTCACACTAGCTAGTCAAGAGTTGCTGCTGCTGCTGCATGCAAGTACTGAGATGGGCCACTTCAGTGCAGCGGCATTGCTGGAGGATGAAGCTGGTGTGATGAGTCACACGAGGGACAAAGTGCAAAGGGCATCTTCTAAGGCAGCCTGCACTGGTATCTACACTGATGTGACGTGGGAGTGCATGCAAACGTGCACACATGAGCTGCAGCCCCAGCACTGCCTATGCAGACCCTGAGGGAAATCTGGGATGGTATGGATGAAAGTAGTCTCTGTAAAGGGTGAAAACAGACTTCTCTTGTAGGTTACCAGCCATGGAAGAAGAATTGCCAACATGGCAGAAACCTTGGAACAGCACACACTGAGCAGCTCTCTGAAATAAGGAGAAAAGGAAAACAAGCAGTGTGGAAATAGCAGTAAACTGTATTTGTTGTCAAATTTAGGAGCTAGAAGTGAAGAAATGAGGAGATCAGAAACCCAGACTAACCCACGGTGGAGACAGATTTAACTGTTATCTAAAAATTATGTGAAGTTCAACAGACACTGGAAGAAAACCAGAGTCAATTTTGAGTAGTGTTAGAGATAATAAAAGAAGGAACAAGCAAAAGCAGGAAAGTGTATATTGTTGTGGGGGCAGCGAGAGAAATAGTCTGCTTGAGGTATCAAAAAACCCAACAAATTTCCAACAGCCAGTGGTTAGTGCCCGTGCACAGGTCTG
Source organism: Drymodes brunneopygia (assembly GCA_013400955.1). NCBI lineage: Eukaryota > Metazoa > Chordata > Aves > Passeriformes > Petroicidae > Drymodes > Drymodes brunneopygia. The sequence goes on along the minus strand of VZTZ01042036.1, from coordinate 56,983 downwards.
TCGTTGTTCTCAATGCTGTACAGCACCCACTATGGAGAAACTAAAAACACATAACTTAAGCAACAGCCTTAAATGTCATGGGCTCAAACAAATTACATATTTTGCTGGAAAGACCTACTGATACTCTACTAATGCACAAATTAAGGATGGAACACCTCTCCTATGAAGTAATGATGAGAGAATTGGAATTGTTCAGCTTGGAGAAAAGATGGCTTTAGGGTTACCTAATTGCATAAAAAAGCCAGAAAGTGATGCCAGTGGAAAGAGGAAAAAGGAAATTACTGTAGGAGAGAAGACTTAACACTAAAGTTTTCACCTCTATCAGTTAGATGTTTAGTCACTGGGCACAGGCTCAGATCCATGCAAGTGCAACTGCACTGCTGCTTCTCCCTTGCTTGGAGTTCAGAGTTTGGCTGGATGTCACATGCTGGCCCACATAGGGGCCTTAAGGCTTTAAAACTTGGGAGAGAACAGAATAAGCCTTCTGAAGCCTTCTGCCCTTGTGCTAACTTTCCACTCCTGTGTTATTTTCTGACGCTTTCATCTGCATAGCCTTTTATGTACTTCAGAGCATATATAAGGCTTTAAGCTTTTGACTCTCACATGTCCTTGAACCTTTGGCACTGTCTTCCTCAACTTTTTCCCCAAGGCAAGCACACGTGTAGGAGCTGGCACCTGATGTGATACAAACATTTCTTGCTCCTTCTTCCTTATTTTGGGAGTACAAGGGGCTCTCCCTGTACCAAGCCATGTAGCATTTACAGAGCACTGCAGCAGCTTTATATTTATAGAATTTATATCTGTTCTAACTTCCAGCAATATCCACGCCATTATCTGCTCAAAGACTGCTCCCTACCAGGCTTAGTGAGGTGATGGCTCCCTTTCTTTCTCTGATTTTGTACATCTGCTATGGTAGGGCTAAACCCAGTCTTTAGTTCAGGCTCCAACTCATTCAATACAGGGCTATGAATCTTAAATGAAACTCAGACCTATTCCAATCTGAGATGACTCACTTTTTGGCCAGTTTTTGGATAGTGTCATTTGGAAGTTCCTTAAAGAAATAATTCAGTTTCTTTACTAAAAAGAAATAAAGAAAAAGAGGAGTCAAAAAACACAGTTGGGATAAACACACATTTTTAATTCTTATTTCTTTAAAAGAAGTATTTTTTTCTGTACTTGTATTGCTGTACAGATGAAGGCACCACAGATATACATCTTAATTTAATTCAACACTGCAAAATTAAAAGAGCAAGCTAGTTCAGAGGCAGTAAGAACAGTCAGCTATATCTTCTATTTCTATATTTAAAAGCAAAATCTATGTTTATCTCTTCTTTTTCTTACTGGCATTGATCTCAAAATGTTCTTCCCTTGATCCCCCAAGAAGCCCAGCTCTGTTTTCTTTCCAAGGCACTCCAACTGGATGTGACATGTCTGCTTTGGATGGAGGTGGAATTTGGGTGTGGGGAGATGATGAAAGGTCAAGAGAAGTTTAAGAGGAAAATAGCCTCTCTAAACACTTCAGTATTCATGAAGCCTGACAACTGAACTGACCACTGAGATCTAAGTCTTGTGAGTCATTTCTGTGGGCAAAAATTAGGAATTATTTTTGGCACTCTGTGGATTTTTTGGGTGTTCCAATCTTTCTTTAGAAACTACTTCAAAGACATTAAGTAAAACGCCTTTTTTCCTTATTGTTTTCACTCTGGTCTTTGAGTTCATAGATCTGAACTAGCATAAAACTAACTCTGTAACAAATAGTGATGGCTTTCAGTGCAGAGGTGGGAAATTGTCATGATCTCACTCAGATGTCAATTCCCTTCCTCACTATCTTGTAAATGACAGCCAGCAAATAAAAAGTCCACTGTGTGATTGGGTTTCAATCCCATCTACTAACTGGTTACTCCACTGAATAGTACCTCTCAAGAGCTGTAAATTACCTACATCTCCTGGAAAGCAGCAGTGTAGTCAAAAACCTGACTCTACTCAAGGCAGGCACCAGTAATGCTTGTTTTACATTTCTGCTTTACAAGCAAATCTAGGCAATAGCAGGTGACAAGAACATTTAATTTTTTCCTTTGAGTTTTTGTGAGGCCCTCCTGGGGTAGGGGGGGAAAGCATCTATGTGGACTTGGCTACACAATGACCTCCCCTGAGATAAATAGAAGAGCAGAAGATCCATGGAAGTTTTCTTTCAAATAATACTAAAGCAAGGTCCAGCTGAGAAAATGCAATGGTTTCTTTGTAAATGACAGCCCAGCTGTTCCTGGATCATGACAAAGAGATGCATGATGCTGGAGCTGGAAGAAACTAAAGAGAAGATCAGAGGACAGAACTGTTGGAACATAGAAAATTCTAATAAGGAACATGCTTTTACTATGCAGTGATTAAGTACTGGAATATGTGGTCCAGAGAGGCTGCAAAACACTTGTGCTTGGAGACATGTACCCAAGAAACCTGATGTTTTGTGCAAAGGGCTGGATTAGATGGCCTCTGGAGATTTCCTAGATTTTGATTCTAAGATTCTGTTGCACAGGCACAAAACCTGTGGGAAAACACACTGGGACACTTGTTGACCATGTTTTCCCAAAAAGTAAAATACTTTATACAGAGGGACAGTTTTAGAAATATGTTGTAATGTCTGATTATAATCCCTAAGTTTTAATGTTTCTGTGCTATATTGACTGTAAGTTTGCTGCAAGAAACCATTGGACAACGTAGCTGGATGGAAATTGAACAAGATTTTATTACTAAGTGCACACATGTGTTTTCATAGAGAAGGACAGAACATCTCCCTTGCTTTTTCACTTCAGCCTCTTTCTTGCATTTCCAGTTCCCTGCTCTCCACTAGCTAGGTCTGTTTCCAGTGCCTGGGCTGGGTTTCCTCCATGAAATCACTCCAGGGAGCCACTGGATCAGCAACCTCCCTCTACACTTTTACTGTTCAACCTCTGTTCCTAGAAATTTGCCCACTTTCTTTGCAGAATGTTCACAAACACCTGCTGAATTTTGCTGGGAAGCACAAGGAGGCTGCACTAGCCAGGGCTGCTGAATGTGGATTTAGTTCTTGTCTTCTCAGTGGTTATCACTGATAACAGCTGTGGGTTAAACTGTCCGTAGCAAAAAACACTGATGAAACCTTGGCTCAAAGTTTTGAGTTTGTAAATCCATGTAAGGCATGAACATCAACATTGGGGGAAAAAAAGCATAAATCATATTTTTAAAATATAAAGGAAGATGCTGTAAATTTTAATCCATTATTGACTCTGTGCAGACCTTATGCTGCCTTAAGCAACCTGTGAGCTGTACTTGGAGCTTTTGCACCCTGAAACAGTTTCACGTGTTGGAGATATTAAGGATTAGGGGCTTGGCTGCACAGATTTTGGTTTCTTGTGTGTTCCAAACTTTTGCCATGATTAAACAACAACAACATGAAAGTTGTAAGTTGAAAACAGCCTCTATCAAACTCAAACTGAAGAACATATCAATCTTCTTAATTAAGGCCTGTTTTTAAATTGTACAGAGGGAAGCATAGTCTGTAGGAGAAGACAACTTGAAATTCAATTACACAATACTAGAAGCAAAGAAAAATTTCAAGTGGGGGTCTTTATTTCATATGCACACATGCATCACTAGCCAGCTGTACAAACAGATAATGTGCCAGCAGCACACTGTCGGATTAAGTCGGGCTAATTAAACCTTATTACTTTGTTAGGCACGGCTCATTGAACAGCCACTGTGTAACTGCTTACAGAAATTCAGCAATTCTAACAGTCCAAGCCAAGTGAAAACATGAGGGGAGAGTTTTCTTTATTAGCAATGACAAAAATCAACATGGCTGTCTCTCTTGAAAGGATAAACACAATACACCAGATCAGAATGACTTTGCACATGAACTGTGTTTCTATTAAGACTAAGAGCAAAATTATTCTTCTTTAGCAAGTGTGCTAACAAGAAAAAAGAAGCAAATCACTGAGAGATATTTCAGTGTATCCACAGCCTGCGTGAGCCTGTGTTTGCATGTGTTAAGCTGTTTTTAAAGTCTCTTGTAAGCCAGTCATTACTACTAAAAAAAAAAATTAAATAACTACTTAGGGCCAATAACATCTTTTCATGGACAAACTTTCCACTAGCACAACTAGAATTTTCAAAGTCAAAGTTTTAAAATTACACTCCTTTAGTAACAGCAGGGCTCTTGGATAAAAACATGACATGGCCAGCAAACACCTTAACATTTCTTTCAAACATCTGCCAAATATATTCATGAAGTACAGATTGACAGGACATTTTTTGTTTGGTCCATAAACATGGATTTAAGAAATCTGTTTCCAGCCATTCTGGTTTAAGAAGTTCACTTTGCACACAACACAGACAAGTCTGTATTTGATACATAAATTCTGGTTCTTCTCAGAATCAATAAATACAATTCATAGAAAGGAAACTTTTGAGAGTTTAATGAATGATACAAAATGGGATCATCTCCTTTCTTTCCTGAGGCTCTATTGTTGAAATATTATTTTCAAGGCTTTGAAGTATGAAATCAGTCATACAACTATTTTACACATATCTTTATAACTGAGTTGTGTTACTCACTGCACTTCTCTAATTGAAACAGCATTTTGCATAGATAAATATTAAAAGAAAATTAGAGAAAATCTTGAACACTTTTTCAAATTATAAAATACAAAATTAGCTATCCTGAAGTAATGATTTTAATGGAAGTCATAAACTGAACTCCTGCTATATTATGTTTGACTGACATGTGAATCATAGATCTATGTTCTCCCTAGATAATTTGGCAATACCATTCATCATCTGTAGCTTCTACTATCATTGTTTGAAATGGATATGTTTACCTCTCAAATTATTCAAATCCTTAAAGACTCATTAAAGCAACAAGTTCCTGACATTAATCTCCATCTACAGTATAAATGAGCACATGGGTTCTGTCAAATGGGATAACAGAGTTAAGAAAAATATTTGTGAAAAAACAAATGCAGGAAAGATTCTTATGTGAACCATGACAAAACAGTGTGGCTTACCTTCCATGCACCCATCTTCCTTCCCTGCTGACTGGAAGGCCAGGGGTGGGCAGACCTTTCAGTCCTATTGCAAGAATAGAAATTAATGGGAAAATCTGACTGCAACCATGTATGCCTTTAAGACATACTTTAGGTAAGTTGTTCAACCTAACTCTGACTACTGCCCCAGAGCCACCACCCCCTCAGCTCCCCCACGGTCACTGCGTCCTCTCAGCTGGAGTCTAGTGCCAGGCTAAGCAACGGTGAATTTTGGTAATGCAAGTACTGTCTTTGTGAACAGGACATGAAGACAGCCTTGGGCCAGCCAACAGAGACAGTTTCACATTTATAGCATATATGTGTCCTGTCGTGTGGATGTTACAGATCTGGAGTGGGGTGGCTGTGACTGCTCTGCAAATACTTTGTCCAGGTCCTTCCTCAGCCAAGGCTAACATTTTGCTGCTGTGAGACAGTGCCATTACTTTTAATTCAGAGTGCCCAGAATTACAGGAGAGTTTTGTAACAGCCTGAGAAAATGTTTCTATAGAGTGATGGTTTGCATTGCATTCAGCAGGGTATGGTTGGGGCTGCAGGCAAGGCATGCTGAGTATTTGCTGATGAAAGGAGCTAGGTAGCTTTTAAAAGAAGCATTTTGAATAAAACAGTAGGAATACAGTCACATTTTTAGGAAGGAACTAAGGTGTAAATCAAAGTAGCAGTGTAGGCATGCTTTACACATTACTGTCTCCAGAAGCAGGCCGTGGGGTGGACCAGCTGCTGGCTTGGAGAACCTCTGCTGACCTCCCTGGTAGGATGATGAACATCTTCAAGCCGCTCACAACAATACGGATAATTGAAGCAAAGAGAAGCCGATTTTAAAAGAGTTTCAAAAATCAATCCATGCTGACTTTCAACAAGAGACTAAAACAGATGAATGAACAGCAAAACATTTGTGTTTGTCTCTGACACCGTTTTCTCATTGTACTGAAGCATATTTTGGTTCACCTCAGAGTCACGCAGGGAGTCCAGAATCAGTCCCAATGCTTGCATATAATTCTAAAATCTAAAGCCCCAGTGCAGGCCATGACACTCTTCAGGAGATGCCTTAGCACTTTTGTCACTGGATGGCAATAAGCTAGGAAAGTGCTCATGGCCATGCACCTCTCCTCTTCAGAGTGTGTTTGCAGATGGCTGTTACTTGGGGACAACAAACATCAAAGCCAGTTGGCCTGGCAAGCACTGATTTCTACCTTCTCTGCATGGCTACATCAGCATTTATCTGTGTCTTCAGACAGGTTTGGGTTCTTTTATCCATGTAATGTTTAACAGAAGTGTAAATATTTAATGCTGCTCACCTCTATGACTAAAGAAATGCCCAGAACCAACAGCCCAACTGTCTTGGAGCACCATCAGCACCTCTCTCATTTTCCCTGAAAGACTGCACTTGTGCCATCAGGCATTCTGTCTTATACATTTGTTCCATTTAAATGCAGAGTTTTTGTGGCTGGCAAAAAAGGAAAACAGGCTATTCCATCAAGCCTCAACTGACCTTCACATGTCCTCCAAGGGACAGCAGGAATTGCTATTCTAGTAAGAAAAAAAATACAAATTCAAAATCAAAATACTTCACAGCGAACTTTGGCTATATCTAGGGCAAGCATGCAGAGTTAAGCTGTATTCTGAAATTAAAAAAAAAAATTAAAACAAAATGTTGAGCCTGTAAATACCATGCAGGGAACTCAAGTGCATGACCAAGGCCATGGATGCCAGCAGGTAAAGAATGACCTTTGAAAGCAGCACAGCTGGGGGCTGGGAACAGAGTTTCACATACACATCTCCTTGGCTCTGCAATATCAAGGGGATTGTGCTGTCCCTTGCTGAGCAGACAGTAACAAGTCCTGCAAAGTGCAGCAGAGGCATAGAGGGACGAAGCAAGCATTCTCCTGGCTGGCTGATCAAACCGTGCATCTGAACAGTTCATTTGTGAATGGTGGTAAATCTGCTTCACAGAACTTATCTTCCTTTGGAAGATTCCTGGGAAATATATCTTGACAAGAAGGATGAGACTTACCATTTGAGACTGCCTTGAATTATTACTGGTTAAGGTTTCTGGTTTACTCTCTTCCCTCATTTGCTACTGTTTGATGTATTTGAGACTGCATAACAGCAGTTGCATTTGTTCAGTACTGTCTTTGGGCACTTGCAGTGATGGCACATATTTTATACAGCTTTTTCAAGTGCTGAAGTCTACATTAAGTACTTTTCAGATCTTGATAGGCTAAGTGGTCCTTAACAGAGATAGAGAAAGCATCATTTGATTGTGAGGAGACTATTCAATAAATTGCCACAGAGCCAAAATTCACCATTCCTACATGACTGAATGAGGTACCCTCTTTATTTATGAGGCCAAGAGGACTCATTGGCTTCTGAGTAGTGACCAGTGGGATTTCTACTATGTAGAAATAAAAGATGAGATGTTGACACGTGAGTGGAGTCCAGTAAGCTCGGTAGCATGACTGAAGACAAGTGGTACTCCTTGTAGCTCACTCACCCTGGCCTTCAGAGCTTAGTGCTGGGCAAAATTGTGTCTCCAGATGAACATTTATAGCAATCTCAGGTGGCACATGGGGCAGAGTAGCTGCTCTTGACACCAAAATACAATTCCCAATAAATATCTTCTTAGCAGTTGCACACCCTTTGGGATGTAACACTCTACCCTACTGACCAGCTGGGCCCTGTGGTCTTTGTTCTGTTTGGAGTGAAGAGATGTGGACATATGCATACAAGGTCCAAGAATACTGGCTTCATCAGCATTCAGCCTTGTGCTTCTAGGTAATGTGTATCTGAAGCCATGTAATGTTTAACCGAGGAAAACAGCAGTATGAGTAAAGCAGCAAGAAACAGCACAGCCCATTGAGAGCAAGAGCCTTCTGAATGTAAAGTAAGTACCCAGTTGTCTTTACCTTAATGATTTTGACCCAGCTGTAAGGTATTTAGCTAAGTGAGTCATAAAGCACATCTGCTTTCAAGGGTGAAATCTAGTTTCTAAGTGCTCAAATGACAGCTGAACTGAATTTCAAGAAATATTGAATAGCAAATTCTGGGAATTCATTATAGCGGTTCCACAGAGCATAGCTCTGCTCTGAACATTTATCCCAAATAGCTCAAAAATATCTAGAACAAATCTGCTTCAATAACAGAAGTATTCTGACTTCTCCACTGTCAATTTTACTTATCATTACTAATTCTCCCTAAAGCTTACAATCCGATAACCAAAACTGAAGTGAATGAGTAAATGTCTTGTTTACACCAAGATGGTCCAGACAGAAATCACAAACTGATTTTGCTATGCCAACATCCTCTGTAAATTCCAATTTACCCAGATCACACCGAGCAAAGCTGCAGAAAGACAAGATGGCTCATTTTCACCCAAACCTTAGTGGTCAGAGTCCTGTCTCCGGGTGGAGAAAATCCCAGTAGACACCTCATCTGCTCTGCTGAACCCATGCCTTTGAGTGACGAGGGGGGTTGGAAGGTAGCTTGTGATCTTCTGCCCAAAGCTGCTCTGTTTCAAGTAGGACATCAGGTGAAGGCTATTTGGAGCTTTTCTAGTCACTGGTACCATATTTTTAATGGGAATAGCTCTTACCTCTTTTCTGACAGGTTAAGCATCTTAGACACCACAAACCATCCTAGCATGTTCTTGGTCTAACTGGTAAAAGATAAAGAGGGAAACAAATAAAGAAAAAAAATGGTCACAGTCACTACAATGTCCAAGATGTCCTGATCCAGCCTTGCTGCTGAACAAGCTTAGGCATATTTACCTTACTAAAGGGTACTTTCCTGCTGATATGAAGTTTGGAAAGACAGGAGAGGCCAAGTCCATATTAATGATCTCACCTTCCCATAACCAGATGTGGGATACACATAAGAAGGAACCCATGTGGAAGACAAGTGATACCTGAGTGGTCATTTAAAATAAACATATTCTAATTTAGTCAGGTATTGAAGCAGAACAATTTTACCAGCCCTTATGATTAGTCACTTTGTATGGTAAAATGAGTGAGCAGTAAGAGAAAATAGCACTTTTGAATTCTGCAGTCTCGTATTGTTTTCCTTTGCTATAGCAGAGTAGCACTGACATTTAACATAAACCTCATTCAAACCGTAACATCATGATAATCCTAGATGTTCTTAAGAGATAATCACTAAAGAATTAATCAGAATGCTTCTGATGAGTTGCTTAGCCATCAAAAAAAAAAAAAAAAAACCAAAAAAAACCCAACAAGCGCCTTTTCACTTCTTCTTTCCCTTGGGCTCTTATTTTTCTTTAATACTCACATGTTTCTTTCCCCACTAACAAGGAACTTTTGAAGCTGGAGTAAAGTAGAACTGAAGTAGGCAACAATGGATAAGAATTACAGGTAAACTCAGAAGCACAAGGATTTAATAAAACACTACCATAGCAAAGGAGGAGGTCAGGAGATAACAGTGATTAGTACCTGAAAGCAGTAGCAGACAGAGCTAAAAGATGAGATGTTGATACAGCTGACCTCCAGCATCCCAGACCTTTTGTTCTTTGTCCATGCAGTAGCTGTGAAGAATGATGAAGGCCATGCTCCCACTGTGCTTGCTGATGGCCATGCTTCACCTCAATGTCCACAGCCTGACCCAGACTGACCACCACACTGACCAGCCTGAGGCAACTGACCTCCAGGATCAGCATTCCCATGAGGGAGACCCTCTTGAGTCCTGCCAAAGGATAGTCCTAAGCAATACAGACTTTGCCTTTCAGTTTTACAGGCAAGCGAGCGCTCAAGAACCTGGCAAGAACATTTTCTTTTCCCCAGTCAGCATCTCGGCTGCCTTTGCCCTTCTGGCCCTGGGCTCCCGAGGCACTAGCCAGGCTCAGGTGTTGGAAGGGCTGGCCTTTAACCTCACCAACATCCAGAAGGAGGAGATACACGATGGCTTTCGTCATCTCCTCCTGTTGCTGAACCGCCCTGGCAGCCAGGTGCAGCTGAGCATGGGCAACACCCTGTTCATGGACAAACACCTGAAGCCAATGAAAACGTTTCTGAAGGACATCAAAAAACTGTACAGAGGAAAAGTAGTTTCTAGTAGCTTCCAGAATTCCACTGAAGCTAAAAAAGAGATCAATGATTACGTAAAGAATAAAACCCATGGGAATATAAACCAAATACTTGAGGACCTTGATCCAAACACTCTGATGGTGATTGTTAACTATATTTATTTCCAAGGTAAGTCACATGGGTGCTACTTACTCCATCTGCTTAGTGTTGTTTCACCTGAAGTAAAACAAGTACACCAAGTTATTTCTGAATAATTTTTAGATGAGTGTGTTTAGATGAGACTATCATTAAAAAAAAAAATTAAGTTTTCAACTCTGAAACCTCTTCCATGACTAAATTTTTCTAGCATATATTTAGACTTCTAAGCATAGAAGTTCATTTACTTGCAATATCCAGGTTCAGGGAACTGCCAGAGCACAACAGATTCATGCATTGTTAAATTTTCCTGTCAGACTTCATCTACTTATTATTTTGAGAATTAAAATATTTTCACATTGTATATGTGAAGTAGAAAACTAAATTCTGAAGATGAAGATTGACAAAAATTGCCAAAAACTTTAATTTACTTACAGTCCATGACTATTAAATGGGTAGGTACCTCTGGAGTTGGAGTCCAAATGTTCTACCCCTTGTCCTCATATTACACATATCCCAAAAGGCATTTGAATGTATTGCTTTGGAAATTATTAACTTCTTCTTAGGTGTTCATTTGTAGCAGCTTGTAGGACATACATGGAATTTTCCACCCAGAAAGGAATATTTGGAAAATATTTGGAAATTATGAACTTTCAGCAAGATAAAAAGAGATTTTATTTCAAAAACTTTATAAAGTGCCCTAACCTCAGGTTCCCTAGTCTCAGTACCATACCAGAATACATTTCTTTTCTTGAGGGCAAGGGAGAAGGCTTAAACTTAAAAAGTAACCAGAATACTGTGTAGTTTACATTCCAGCATTTATTTTTCAAATTAGGCTACTTCTATTCAACATCATAAAAAAAAAAAGCCAAAAAACCATACTTACAGAATGGCAAGCTGTAATCCCTATCTATTTGTTTAGTGAATGACCTGTTTTATTACAAAATAAAGTATCATAGAAAATTCAATGAATAAACATCAAGAGCAAACCATTTGAAGACTAAAGACCTTGAGGCCCTATTCCATTTACCATACTGCAGTTATGTTCAGGTCCAAAAGTCTGTGTTTCTCTAGCATGTATGCTTTTCCTTAGTGTTACAAGATGAAAAGCATATAAAAAACCATGTGAGGAGCATAACATTTTAGAAGTCAGACATCTGCTGTGAAACTTGCTTTGCAAGCAATATTCTGAAAACAGACAGCAAATCTCTAGATTCTGGTCAGTTTTCATTTGCTTCAAATAAAACATAAGGTAATATGATGAAGTACTTAAATTAATTTATCTGACTTAGAAAGATGTTGTACAAGTCCATACAAAATTTAACCTGTGATATTTAATCATTATGGAATACAATACAGCAAAGATGACAAAGAAGATATTTAATAAACTTGGAATACTTTTTATCCTCAAGTATAAGTGTAAATCTTCAGATATGGGTTTATTTATCGTGCATTAGTCTGGACTATATTAATGTATCCTCATTGAAATAAATATTGAATTCCATTCTTTCTCTTTTGGTTTTAAGCCTACTGGGAAAATCCTTTCAATATTAAGGGGACTCACAAGGACTATTTCCATGTGAATGCAAAGACCTCAGTTGAAGTGGATATGATGATTCGAGATGGATTTTATAAAGCATACTCTGACAGGAAGCTGTCCTGCGAGGTGGTGCAGATTCCTTACAAGGGAGATGTTGCAGCGTTGTTTATTCTGCCCAGAAAAGGAAAAATGAAACAGTTGGAACACGCCCTGACACAAAACACTGTTTCTGAATGGAAAAGATCTCTTCAAAGATGGTAAATATAGAATTTTGATTTGATGATTCAAGGTAGTCAGAATCCAAAGTCTAAATGTTATGGTCAGGTTTTACAGTTACTATCTTGTATTTTTGATGGGAAGTTTAAACAACAGAATAAGTATAAAGGGTCAAACCAAATGACTTGATACTGTCAGCAAAAATTAGAATCAGCATTGCCTTGGGATGAGAGATCTCTGAGGTGGGAAATTGAATTCTTTTTCCCCCATACATTTTCTAGTTGATACTAAGTGTCTCCATTTCCCATGTCTAAGGCAAAATACTTTAAGGGTGGTAATACTGTGACACGGCAGTCAAATCCCTCAGAGGGAATGGGGTGTGAATTCTGAAAACAGAATCTTCAAGGTTAGAAAAAGAATGCAAAATCTGTCCCAAAAGATGCTGGCAGTGCTACTGCATACTGTCTCATCAAGTGACTGTGTTGCAGAATCATACAGGAAACATGAACTGGTGTCTTTCTCCTTCCATACCTTCCTGTCTTCCAGACCAGCATCTTCCCATCTTCTTTTTCTTGCAATGCTTTTTTTAGATGAAATACCAGCATTTTAGCACAGAAGAACCATCAGCAAATTGGGAATCTTCAGTCCAAGGCCTGCTCTGATTACAATAACTAACGTAATTTTCTTTTCAATTAACAGGAGGGTGGAATTGCATATTCCAAAGCTATCAATTTCAGGCACCTATGACTTAAAGAAGATCTTAATGAATCTGGGTGTAACTGATGTGTTTTCTAATCAGGCTGATCTGTCTGGAATTACAGGAAACCTTGACATGAAGGTTTCAAAAGTAAGTTTATCAGCAGATACAACCAGGTTCCTTAACAGTCAATTGCCTTACCCTAAGCTCACCTGTCAAATTTTAGTTATTGTTAGGGCTGGCTGATACTCTGAAATAGAACATTTAGCTGTTAAAGTCCTTTTAAACTCCCTCAGACCTCTCCAAGATCTGGAGATATGGATATTTTCTTTTTTCTGATAAGCAATGGTGGAGGGTGGATGTAGGGGTGGGTTAGCATTTAACTAGGAAACTAAACACAGCATATTTTCTGCATGTAAAAGAAGTGCCTATGGGTAACTGTGTTGTGGATGTCTTGCATGAGCACACCCACCAAAAAAGTGGCCTTTTTCCAACATGCATTCTATAATTTTAAAGGATTTAAAAACTGTTGTTACCATTGAAGGCTCTGCTGAATACTGACAATGTAAAATGGACCAGACTTGAGGAAAACATCCCATTCACTGAAAATAGTGTGAAAATAAAAACTAGCATTTTTACAGCCATTCTGAAAACAGAACTTACAATTTTCTAACATTTTCGGGCTAGTAAAAGAAAAATATTTAAAATGCCCAACAGTAACTGAACAAAAAAATTGGTATCAAGGTAGAATTTCCATGTGGCTAAACTGAAATGCATGTGCTGTTAGGAATACATAGCAAGCAGTTCTGGAGCCCCATTTCCTTTCCCTTTGAAACTGACATTCCCTGTGAATTTGCCTGACTATTTTACTTTCAATTAATTCCACAAGGTGTGCAGTTGCTAAGGTCTGCATTGATACACTTGTGGTGAGGAACACTGAATGTGTAAATATTTGCTTTTTGAGACAACATTGCTAAAAACCCACAAAGGGCTGTAGTGCCCTTCTTCCTGGTTCCTGGCTTACCAGCACTTTTTGTGAAAGGCAGCAGTTGAATTAACTTTATGTTAATTTGAATAATTTCACACCACATCTTCCATATACATTAATTCTTGCTGTGTTTTATTGTAGGCTACTCACAAGGCCCTGCTGAAGATCCATGAGAATGGCACAGAGGTTGCAGCTGCCAGCAGCACAGATTTGCTTCCTCATTCTGCTCCTCCCATTGTTAAATTCAATCATCCATTCTTGCTGTTGATTGTTGATCAGTACACTCAGAGCATCCTCTTCATGGGAAAAATTGTAAACCCAACTAAAAAATGACTGGTCAGTGGCTGGTCTTAGCAATTTGAAATGTATTTTATGGAATTGTTGTGCATTGTGATTAAAATTATATCCCAACAGTTACTAACAATTTTCTTTTTCCAAAAAAATCAGGAAAGAGGGGAGTCATTCCTAGAAACACTCCTTTTGCTTCGTCCTTTCGTATAAAATAACCACTGAGATAAACCTATTAGTGAATTGTGAAGAATTTTATAAATCAGCCTTTTAGTGATCATCCGTGAAAAGCAAGGTAATACCCAACTGAGAGACTCAGTTGAAACGCTGTAAGTAAATAAAATTTGAGTGGATAAATCCAAATGGATTCTCTGCAAACTACAGGTTGGCTTCTGACATTGGTAGGGTTTTCAGAAGAAGGAAGGCATAGCAGTAAATTACACACTGGGAGAGTCAGTCACTTTAGACCAGGCCTAGGCACTTCCTTTGAAGGTCAAGCCTTATCCCATAATCTCCTTTATGACATTTAAGCTGATGGCACCCACTCACATTGTGCTGACTTCTTTGAGTTGGCCATTAATGTAAAAAACTCTACAAAAACATCCTATGTGGAAGTAGTGCTGGGGAATGTTTTAGTTGGGTAGATATCCAAAAGGTTCTACTGGCATTGCATTATAGATTAAATCTTGTATTTCTTGGAAATAGAAGTTCCTTGTAAGTGGATGTACAAAGGGATAGGATGTGAATACCTGGAAGGGGAAAAACAAACATTGAGACTAATCCTATCTCCACAGTTCAGGTCTATGCTGGTAAATAAAGTGCTCTAAGATCTGTTCTCTAACTATGAGGTCAACTGACTCATCACAGGTCATATCCACATTGCTTAACTCTGACCCTGCAAGTCACCCAATCTACTTATGGGAAATGTCCCTTGGCCTCCAAACACATGCTTAGAACTTGTTGGGGAGAATCATATGGTGGCATGTGTCTGAAACTGTTCTAAAAGTATAAGAATGTCAGTGACTGCGGGCTGATGGCCAGGTCTGTTCCCCAGAACTGCTCTGTGTACTGGGACAAATGGAGCCAGAGTGAGCAACAGAGGAGTGGGAAAGTGTCCCTCCATCCCTCAGCCCCACAAGCTCCCCCTCTGATGGTAATCTGCTTTTTTTGAATGGCACTAAGTGCCAGGTGATGCTTATAGGCTTACACAAATACTTCTCAGAATGAGAGAACTGGAGACCCTGACGTGGAATAAGATTAGGCAGTTCAAGAAATGCCCTTCAAAACTACTTCATATCACAGACTGTGAGACTCCCATGTACTTTGCACGGATGGGTTTGGGTGGTCTCTCCTGATTAGTCCTGTGCATTTGTTGTTACTGTATATGCTTATTTTCACAGTAGTTGTGAGTGCTTGTTTTCAAAAGGCTGCTCCTCATTAAGGATTTGTGCTGGTCCTTAGATGATACAGCAATGCTTTGATGATGCAGATATCAGAAACGCTTCAAAGCTGAGCACATAGAAACTATCATGAAGCATAAAATATGAAAATTAATTCTATAAGGTTGTAACATAAATGAACTCAAATGCAATTTAAAATGTGATACAACTTACTGTGGAAGCATAGGCATTGTCCATCATCTATATTCCCTTTCCTCCTTAAAAATACTGAACCAAGATTTTTGTTATGATCCAGAAAGTCTATCACTAGTTCAAGGACCCAGCTGCTTGCTAGGTGTGGCCTGACACTGCAAACAGGATTGAGCTGGCAGAAAAAGGCCATTGTAGAGTCTCCCTTGGCAGGTGGGCCCTTGTTGAGAAGGCTCAGCAACCAAGGCCAACATCAAGCAGCTATCCTTCCAAAAACTGTGCAGAGGCAGGCAGGGAGAGCAGGCAGAGATGGAGGTGATAAAGAGCATAGCTCCCCACTCCTCAAATCTGACAGGAATGTTAAATAAAGCAGACCATGACTGCAGTAATACTACTGCCAAATTAGTGCTGAGTCAGAGAGACATAACCAAATCCCAGGTGATCAATTCATTCTCTAAGACAGTGCCAGACCAAAGGAAAACTCATATTTTTTGATTGCTAAAAATTTTTAGAAGTTATTTTCCTGGCAAATCAGAATGACGGATGTGGCTATAACCTGATAAAATAACAACTATAGAAGTTCTCAAAGGGCCAGATGGAAGAATTTAGGAGTTGTTTTTGGCATGGTACCCAGATACGAAATCTATTTGCAATTTTACTTCTTCTTTATCCATGACTGCATACAATGCTCCTTTGCTGCATGTGAGCCTGTTGTCCTTAACTGCCAACCACTCAGTGGCTACAAGCAGAGTAAGAAAACTAAACTCCACAGGAACAGCAGGCCCACAGTGGAGATCCTTTTGGGTGCTGCCAATGGATAGTCCTCAGAAACATGCAGTGCTCCTTACAGTTTTACAGGCAACTGACTACCTGAGAACCCGGCAAGAGTGTTTTCTTCTCCTTGGTCAGCTTCTCCACTGCTTCTGCTCTGCTCTCCCTGGTCTCCAGAGCCACCAGCCAGGCTCAGATGCTTGAAGGGATGGCCTTTAACCTCACTGGCACTCAGGAGGAAACAACAATTTCAATTTTCTGTCATTTATTTTAATTCTGAGAGATACACATGCCATCCCTAAGTTCTTGTACCATTACAATTAATTAAGGGGTTTGGTCTGTAGTCTGAACTACTTGAGTTTGATGTATCTTTTGAAAAAAGAAATTCAAGCTAAGATGCATTTTGAGAGCAAAATTTTGGTCTTGAACTCTATCTACTATTACTTATTTTCACCCCTGTTTTATTTGAGTGTTTTTATAAAGCTTCTAACAACTAATTTTGAAAAGTTTTGGTGGTGTCAAGCATGTCTACAACTCTACTATCTTCAGCTGGAACTTAATGGAAAATACACTAGGAAAATCTGAGATGAGCTGTCAGTGACAGATTACCCATCTTGAACATTAAAAAGCTGGCTGATTGACTCCAATGGAATTCACATCAGGCCTTAAATGCTTGTATTTCCTTGGAAACACTTGTTCATACAATGCTAGGAGATCAGATACGGACAAAGTAGAAAATATAAAATATTATTTTCTGAACACTGATTAAATAATCATCTGAGATAAAATGTCTGTTATGAGAATAAAAAATACTTAATTTTTTTCTGAGATATAACACAGAAAAAGAAATAGAGTCTTTGGTTTTGCTTAGACAGCTTTCTTTTAGCAGATTGAGTTTATATGAAAATTCAGTTCAAAGATTTCTATTGCATTGGTGAAAGAAGCTGGAAACAAAGTAGAAAAGGTCTAGTCTCTATTCCCAGTTCTGTCACAGAATTTTGCTAACCTTCAGCTTTTTATTTACTGTTAGTCATGCTGTTTTTTGAAATGAGAGCCTAAAGTACTTTATTTATTTGAGGAGAAAAGGATGAAATATTAGTAAGACATGGAGAGCATATCTGGGATGCCCTTTACAAAAGAAGATAAAATTGCCAAAAGGACTTGATTTTTATTCTACTTACACCAGTTTTGCAGTGATACCAATCTCCTGATTTTAATGGAGTTACATATGACAAAAAATTAATTTATATGAACTTTTGTAGACATACCTTGAATGATACATCTTTATAGGGAAGCAAGAAATGGCTGCATGAGGATTTATCATGTAATGTACACATTTATCTTGCTGATGTTTTGTTTTTACAGTCAGAAATCCTTTGCCCTGGAAAGCCCTCAAATATAACTTGCAAAGCCAGCATATAATAATCAGATGACCAAGCAGCAACTGAAATATAATAATCTGATGACCAAGCAGCAACAGGAATAAGTTAATGATATGGGATGAAACTGCTCCTGTAAGGAGGAACACATTGCATAATTGAGCAGAGTCACTGGCAGAGTATGGAGAGAGATAATGAAATTATTCTGTAATTCCTTCCATATAGACCATTATCAGGCCAATGGGAAAAGCATGTTTGTCAGTCCTTTATATGACTCCCCTGGTTCCTGGAGCAAGAGTCCCTCTATCTCACCACCACTTATCTCAATGCATCCAGGAGCTCCACACTCTTTTCTGTGCAATTCCCCTGGATGGCTCTCCTTTTGCAAAACTACACAAAATTTCTAGTTTGGCCTTGTATTTCCCTGTGTTCTGGGGACACAGCCATTTTCAACAACAGGAATGTGCAGTGAAGTAACAAACTGCTTTCTTCTCCCTGTGTTCTCACAGACTTGCCACCTGGCTGACATGCAGGTGATACCTATGTGTGGTGATTCACCCTCATTTTCCATTGCCTTCAACAGAAGCAACAGATATTATCCAAGAGTCTCTGTTTCTGGCACCTATGACCTCAGGGAGATTTTCAAAGGACTGGGTGTGATGGATGGATTCATTAACCATGCTGATCTGTCTGGAATTGCTGGGAAGCTGATTCTTTGAAAATGATCATTTGTGGGTCTGCTGTAACTGCTGGTCTTAGACATGTCTAGGAGGAAACTTGGACCAGGGTCAGAGGATCTGGTGCCTGGCAGTTGTGAGCAGGGACAAAAGCAACTTTCCACTCTCTCCGACATGCTGACTGCTGCTGCGTCTCCTGGGAGAAAGAAGAGGAATCACTGCAGCAGCTTTGCTGTTTCCAGAAATTCCTCTCAAGAAACAGTGGCATCCTTCAGATGGTTAGACAAGCATTAGAACTGAGCTGAAAGATTAATGCTATCTATGTAGGCAGGCCTAGGCTTGAGAAAAATATCTTGTTTTTGCTAGAGTTAAGCAACAGCATACTTGCTACTCCTGAGACTTGGTCATCTTACATAATACTTGCAATAAACTTTCTGGGTACTTGCACATATCATGAAAAAAACCCTCTCTGTAGGACTATATTCTGACTAACTCTGCCTCTGTCTTGAATAGAGAGCAGTTACATAGCAATAACAATGGTGGTTGATTTCCATGTGTAGATAAATTTTAAGTTTACCTGGGGCGAAAGCATGTACATTCAATGGAAATAATTAGTCATTGCTAATTAGGGTAAGTGCCATGCACCTCATCCTTAATGATGATAAATAACCCTCTAAATAGCTAAATTGTGCCTGTTTCAGCTTCCTCTTCCAGTGTAAGATATGCATGGCATGTATGCAATTCATCCTTATCCAATGCATAAATAGCACAGGGGGTTAAGATCTTACCTCTTCTCCCCAGGTAATATTTTGCTGTGGAAAAGTTTGCCTATTTCATTCTTCCATTGGTTTTCTTGTTCTGGTTATTTTTCAAGCCATGCTATGCTTTGTTTTTAGTTTTTAGTAGTTTCTAAAACATTCATCAAAGGTCCCTCAAAAAGCTAAGCAATGTTCTTATGCCATTTAGGGGGCAGCTGTACCTGAACAAACTTGCTGCTGCCTTAGGTACTCAATAATTGTTGCATCAGCGTATCCCGTGCAGAAAGTTCAGTTGGACAGGGTATCCATGTTTTTGGCCCTTCCTTAGCTTTCCAATTCTTCTCATGTTCTGTTTTCAGGAACTCATTTACCATGGTTATTGGTAAAGCTCTTTAACTTACAGTTTAGCTCGAGCCAAGAGAAGCAAACTCCCTGGTCTTTCCCTTTAGAGCCCTACGCGCTGGCATCATTCTGGCTGTGTGATGGGAAAAAAGACTTTTAAATGTTTGATATCCAGTAAAAAATAGTTTACTCAATCTTTGCTTTGCAAATAAGTCTTATTTGCCCTGTTTAATATTTACCACTGGACATTAACTTAATACTAGCAAGCAAATGAATAAGAGGGAAGAAGCACTGTGAAAGAAAAGCCCACCACAGTAAGTACCATATTTCTTAGAATTCTTTGAATTTATGCTGTGTGTAATCCCTGCTATTTACTGCTGAGATTAATTTATTCTGTACAGTAATTGGAAATCATTTTAGCTTCTGGAAGCATGTTCTGAATGTTTGAAGCAGAATTCATTCCGTGGTCCAGCTCCTAGCTATAGTGACAGGATGACTGGGATATGAGGTCCAAAATTAATACTCAACAATCAATGCCAAGATGAAAAACAAAACTTTGTCTCTGCTACCAGAGGAGTAAATTTAGTTAAAATCTCCATGTCCCAACTATTTCAGACTGGTGCAGGCCTCATGAGAGTAACTTTATTTCTACCTAATGTGCTTAAAGACTAGGCCACTTTCTGCAAGTGGCCTGGAAGAAAAATCAGCCTCTCTCAAAAGTAGATTTGGGGAATTATGAAACAAATTGTTACCAGAACAAAATGAATTACCAAGAGTTAGAATGCCCTCTTTTTCCTGTGTCAGTGTTTATACCCAGCATTTTAGACATGCTGAGCACAGCTCTCATACTCAGCATTGCAACAGCTTATATCTCCAATTTTTAATAATGGACATCCAGAAAAGAGGGAACCTGGAAATAACAACTCCCCATAAAAAGTCTGGTGCACGATGTGAACCTGGCATTAGACACACAGCTTGAGGCAGATTCTGGGCAGAAACTCATTCTCCAGAATAAGTATACAGCTGCTATGAACAGTTTTCAGACCATCTCTATTTCCCTGAAGGCCACTGCTTGCTTCATGGGTTTGAGTTTCTGTCATTTGAGATAATGTGGAGAGCATTCTTCTCCAATACGTTGCATGATTTTTCCACCAAATGAACAGAAGAGAGACTGTGGGATTATGCAGAACTTGCTTATGTCAGTTAAAGGAAAAGGAAAGGTCATCAAATTCCATAAACACAGAAAGGCAGATTCTACTGTAGCTTTTCCTAAGCTCTTGAGTCTTGAGCTTTACAACTTTATGGATAGCTTATGTGCAATAGAGGGTGTCAATAAACTTGCTCGATTTAGCCTCAATTTGCTGAAATGCTTAAAAATTTTAAACAAAAAATCTTGAAATAATATAGGTCTCGAGTTAGAGCTGTTATATAAGAGGCAGAAACATATAAATAGTTTAAGGGCTGAGCATTTAGGTGGATTTTATCCACTGCTCTAACTGACTATCTCTGCAGTGCTTGAAAACCAAAGTTGTAACAAGACCATGGGTACCACAGAAACATATCAGCAAAAGTTGGTCCCTCTGCCAAAGTACTCACCAGATATATGGGTGGCAATACACGAGCTCAACCATGCACCCCAAGGCACTTGGGAATGCACTGCGGCCATGCTGGTCTGAAGCAAGAATTATTTCACACATAATACCTCAGGAAAGCTGATTCTTCCCTGGCATTACCACATTATTGTCTTATTTCCTTTGCTCCTTGGTCACAAACTAAGAGAACTGGCTAGAAATAGACTGTCCAGAGGCCAAGTAGAAGAGTGTTTCCAAAAAGAATAGTAGTTCTAATGGCTGACATCTGAAAATCAGTATCTAGATTACAAAATCTTTTTATCCAGTAAAGGAAGACTTCTCCTGATCTAAAAGTTGCTCTGTTCTTTCTTAACAGAACTATTCAAAAGGACAATGAGGTCTGCGTTGTATTTGTGTTTGTTGCTTCTTGGACTTCAAGTCCAGGGTCAACAGCAGGAACAAGACCAGTCTCAGACTGCTTCTGAAAACTTGCCTCATGTCAAGCTAGCCTACAGCAATGCTGACTTTGCATTTAAGCTTTACAAGCAGATCACAGATGACTTGGGCGACAGGAACATTTTCTTCTCCCCTTTGAGCATCTCCACTGCCTTCACAATGCTCACCCTGGGGGCCAGATCAAACACGCTCAGAGAGCTGTACAAAGGCCTTGCCTTCAACCTGACAGAGATGGAGGAGCAGGAGATACATGAGGGATTTCAGCGTGTCCTCCGGCTGCTGAATGACCCTCACCGAGAAGAAGAGTTGAACATGGGCAACGCCCTGTTCATCGATAACCGAGTGGAATTGCTTCGAAACTTTTTGGATCCTGTCACAAATTTGTATTATGCTGAAGCTGTTTATAGCAACTTTCAGAATCCTTCAGGGGCTATGAGGGAAATCAATAAGTATGTGGAAACAAAAACAAATGGCAAAATTGTTGATTTAGTCAAGAGTCTTGAACCAGAAGCTGTGATGGTTCTCATTAACTACATTTTCTTTAAAGGTGAGTGACAGACATGAGTAGCAGATATACAAATAAGCTCTGGAAGTTCTAAGAAACTAAACTTTTTCACATGGTGAACACATCCTATCATGCAATTTAAAACACATATTTCTATTTTTAAATTACACAGGAAAATATTTGAAAGACAGGTATGAAGAATCATTTTTTATACAAAAAGTTTAAAAAAGAATGAAAAAATTAAAGAACGAGCAGGAGTACTGATCAACGTCATATAAATTTTAAATCAGGTTCAGAGCTGAGAATATTCAGAACTTATCATCATTTATTGAAAGGCACAGGTGTTTGGCTGTACAGGACATGGTCAAACACAAATGACTCTCGCATGAAAGGAATAAGCCTGAACCTTGCATAGTTGTAGCCTGTGAAAGATATATCATTATCTGAACAGGCAAAGGCTCAACTCTTTTCCACTGCAAGCCTCCACCTGTATTTTTCTTCTGTGATTTTTATTAAATTATTGAAAAGAGATAAAGCTTCTTTCCATGGCCAGGGAACAAGTGTCCTTAAACTGAGATAGGCTTGTTGCTGTCTCTACATTTCAAGTATATTATTTTAAGCATCAATTAACATGACACGGCTTTATTAGTCTCTTTATTTTTCCCAATTCTATACTCATTCTTTTCTTCAAAGGCTCCTGGGAAAAACCTTTCAACAATTTCAACACGAGAGATGCTGACTTCTTTTTGGATGCCCAGAATTCTGTAAAGGTCAAAATGATGCATCAAAAAAAAGACTTTAATGTCCATAGGGATGAGAGGTTGTCATGCTGGGTAGTAGAAATCCCATACAAAGGAAACGTTACTTCACTGTTCGTTCTGCCTGATGAAGGGACAATGAAACAGGTGGAAGATGCTCTGCTAAAAGAAACAGTGTCTAACTGGTTGAAATCATTCAAAAAGAGGTAATATTTTAATTGTGGTTTTGTTAAAATATTGAACAGGCCAAAACTACTCATCCAGGAATGGTAAAGCTTAGGATAGCATGATGAGTTGCTAAGGACAGCTCTGAGGAACAAGCAGTACTCAGCTTCTTTAACTCAAACGAGCTTTCACACAATTTCATACCAAAGGGGAACCCTCTCAGCTGCCCCAGTCACAGCTCCCAGTTGTGAGGATCCTGCACATGGGTAGATTGCCCTCAGGAATCTGCCTTCAGTAGGAGGAATCCAGTTCAAAAGAAAATATAATTTCTTTTTCTCCAGTCTGGATGATATTTTCCAGCCAGCCACTTTCAGAAACTATCACTCTACCCCTGCACCACAGATCAGACTGTGGTGGGTGGGACAGGTATCTCAGTTTCTGTTTCTCTAACATGGGATTTATCACTGTCTTAGAAACCCAAGTCTTAGCTTCATGGGAATTTAGGATGGATATATACCTGCAACAGATACTGCTTCAAGGAATCTTGCAATAAAAAACTCACATTTTTATTTGTTTTTGAAAAGAGAAGTCTACCTGGATCTTCCAAAATTCTCTGTCTCCAGCTCCTATGACATTAAGAGCTTGTTTGAGAAAATGGGTGTCACAGAAGTGTTCAGTAATCAGGCCGATCTCTCTGGAGTGGCTAAAAATCATCCTCTGAAGGTTTCCAAAGTAAGTATGCAAAGAGGGATGGTAATCAAGAGGTTTTTCTGCCTTGTTTGTATGCAGGTTTAGTCCTGCAAATAGGCTGATCTTACCTCTGGAGTGTAGTCATTGCTTACTGATAGTAATAAAGGAAGGAAAAGGTTAGGCATTAAATGTCTGCTGTTCCTACAGATCAATGTTGAATTGTTTACTGCACAGTGATTCTACAAACTTAGCTGAAAGTCTCTGAAGAAGAAAATAACTGGAAAGCATAGCAGGGATAATTTACAAAAGCTGGTGTTAAAGAAGTAATGCATGACAAGAATCATAGTTGCGACATAAGTTTGGGAATAGTCATTCTTATACTGTGTATACACCTGCCATTATTACATTGTTCAAACACTTCAGTATTTATATGGACAACAGACTTGTGGCACAGGGATAGCCCCATTTCACAAATAAGAAACGAGTACACAGATAAACAAAATGATCTCTCTAGAGTCCCAAGGAGTATATGCCTTGTGTCACAAGGAAGGTGAGCCTTCCCTCTGTCCTGCACTTGTGAGACTGACTACCTCTGGAGTTCAACACATCCAGTTTGGGGCTCCCTAATACAAGGGACATGTGGACACCCTGGAGCAGAGAGAGTCCAGTGGAGGGGGAGTAGGATGGCTGTGTGGCTGGAGCACTGGAGGTATGAGGAGAGGCTGGGAAAGCCAGCGCAGGCAGTCAGGAGTGAAGGGGGGGCTCTTAGCACTGGCTACAGATATTTATTAGAAGGGTGCAGACAAGATGGACACAGACTCTTCTTGCAGATGAGCTGTGACACATCAAGGAGCAACACACACAAGATAGAAAATTGGACATTCTGATTGGGTATCATGTAAAAAAATTCACCATGAGTGTGATCAAAATCTAGTAGGGGTTACTTACAAAATTTCTGGCCTTGGAAATACTCAAATCCTGTCTGGATTAGATCCTGAGTAACCTCATCTGGTGTCACAGCTAACACAGTGTGGGGGGGTTGGTGGCATTCAATGGCCTCTAGAGGTCCTTCCATCATATATTATTTGTGATTCCTCACATTCCTCTCTATGTTATGTGGAAACTCTTGGATTGTAGATATGGGACTGATGCCAAGTAAATCGATGAAGGGTGAGCAGAGACTCACAAGAGGAAATTTTAGGTGTGTTGCAGACAATGAAGGAAGAAAACAGAGGGCTGTCCAAATCCAATGAAATAGTTCATGTGAATTCCTAAATATGAATTTGCTACACCTACCACAGAAAAGCCCTGCAAAATCTTATCAGTGTTACAGAAAGACATTCTATAAAGTTAGTCACAGTTGTCTTTGCAGAGAGAATTATTTTGCAGATACACAGATAATGATGCAAATCGAAAAATTTCGTCTTTTGTGTTTAGTATGAAGGACACAATCTTACTCTAAGAAACAACAGAACAATAAATATCCTCTATGTTGCTCAGTCTCTGCAAGCAGTCATGCTTGACTCTGGCTGTTGAAGAAAACGGTCCCTGAACTCAGAGCAAACTTTGCTTGTCTTGGAAAGGCTGGACACTAGTATTCTTTTCACTCCAGTTCTACATTCATTCTGTGTTTTCTTTTAAGAATTACCTTCTCACGGTGTTAAAACAATCAAATTTTCCCCCAGCTGCTTCTCTCTCTTCTGTACCTAGATTATAACCTCTGTTTTCCTTGCAGGCAATTCACAAGGCTGCAGTGGATGTTAGAGAGAACGGCACGGAGGCTGCTGCAGTGACCAGGATGGAAATGGTACCATTGTTTCTACCATTTCCTCCTCCTCCTCACATCACCTTCAACAGGCCCTTCCTGATGGTGATTATGGACAAAAGCACCGATGGCCTGCTCTTCCTGGGGAAAATTGTGAACCCAACTGCTAAGGAAGACTAGGCCAGAGCACTTACACTCTCGAGTGCAGAGAGGAGAGCTTCTGCATATCCCAGGAATTTCTTTGCAAAGTAGGACTACAATGGATCTGATGCATAACTAACAAATAAATAAATAAATCTTCTGCCAAGTTCTTCTTTACTTCAAAACAAACAGTTGGGTACAAACATTATAGGCCATTTTTACAAAATTACTCAGCCATGGGATCTGCAACAGATACACATTTTTGTGTAGTTATCACAGTGTCAGGGGTTTTTGTAAGCAGGTACAACTTCCTGCTGTTGGCTGAGAAACTTCCTGTGTCTCCCATTTCCTGTCTATCCCTTTCAGCTGGGGAATGCTTCTTTCCCTCCCTCTCATTCCACCATGAATTCCAGGAGAAGTCTCCTTCATCCAGGGGAAGGGAAACAGAGACATAGAGCTGTTAAACCTTTCCTCTCCAAGATGGTGGATGCTCCTTGGTAAAGAATTCCTTCCTTTTCCTTCCAGCTTGACAACTGCCTTCTACCAGCTTCAAACCTTGCTCCCTTCTGCATTTCTCACTATTTGCTCCAGAATCAGGGGCCCAACATTTCTAGCAAGGCAAGAATTTAGCTTTTGTGTCAGTGAAAGCTGCACATCATTGCACAAATTATCATCTTTAATGTTCTTGTGCATGCACAGTAAAGCATGGGATCCCCAGGAGAACTAGATGTGGCAAAACTCATCCTCTGGTTCGAAACTGGTGACTGCAGCTGGAGGTTGTGTCTCTGCTGTCCACATGCCAGCTGATCATATTGACCTCCACTCGCTTCAGCAAGCTCAGGCTGTTGAGGGCTTTCAAGGGGATTCTCTCCACTAAGCTGATGTTCAGGGTGCAGAAAGGGGATTTGGGCACCTTCCTGAGTGCTGAGTAGGCAGAAGCCAACATTGCCAACAGCACCATGTGAAGGGAAAGTCGTGCTGCAGCAGGTTAATTTCATTAACTGGCAACTAAAAATAGAATAGGATAGTAACAAATAAAGATATAGCTGAAAACACCTTCCCCCCAAACCTTTCCTTCTTCCCAGGCTCAGTTTCACTCCTAACTCCTCCCCTCCTCTCTCTGAGTGGCACAGGAAAGAAGACACAGGAGTTGAGGTCAGTTTATAATGCTTCATCTCTTCCACTCCTTCCTATTCCAAATCTTTCTCTGCTTCAGCATGATGTCAGTTGAGAGTCCTTCAGGAATTGCTCTGGCATGGGTCTTTCCTGCAGGATCCAATTTACCAAGAACAGACTGCTCCAACATCTTCTCTCCTTGGGGGTGCAGGTGCTGCCAGGACCCTGCTCCAGGGCAAGCTCTCCACAAGCTGCAACTTCCTTCAGGGCCACATCCACTTGCTCTGCCATGGGGTTCTCAAGCAGAGTGGGTTTCTGCTCCACCACAGTCCTCCATGGGCTGCACCTGGTGCACAGCTGCCTCACCAGGGCCTTCTCCAGGGACTGCAGGGCAACTCTGCTCCAACACCTGGAGCACCTCCTGCCCCTTCTTCTGCATTGATCTGAATGTCTGTGGGGCTGCTTCTCTCACTTGTTATTTTAGTTCTCCCTCTCACAGATGCTACACAACGTGTTTTCCTTTTCCTCAAATGCATTCCCCAGAGGTGCCACCGTCTTGGCTGAGGGGCCCAGCTGTGTTGTGTGGTGGGTCTGCTGGAGCCCTCTGGAACAGGCTGGAACTGGTCATGTCCAGCAAGGACAGCCCTGCCCTGCAGCCCCCTCTGCCAGCACCTCTGCACTAACACCGGATACACAGAACCCAATGGGATTCACAATGGGTAACACAATTTAATGGATGGGTAGAACACTTTGGTGGTGCTAATGAACTGTCAGGAGCTGTGGTGGGGCTCCTTCACAGTGTCCTCTCAGCATCAACAGCTGGAGGGCATTTCTCTAACACTGCCTGAGCTGAGCCTCAGGACAGCTCAGGACACTGCTTCCTCCCTGAGTTTCCAGCCTCAGCTCTCCCCTCCTCCTTAGGAGGAGCTGGAGTCAAAGAGCCCACTGAGGGGGCCTGGGGCTCCCTGACACTGCTGGAGGGCTTTAGCTTCTGGTGAGGCTGGGTCAGAGCTGCTAAATGCTTCTGCAATGTGGTTTGGTTTCGGAGAGCCCTGGCAGGTCATGTGGTGGAGAGAAAACCATAGTGTGCATTTTTGCAGTGAGAGATAATAAAGCCTTTCATGTGAGCAAGCACAGACCTTTCCACAGTCTTACAGGAAAAAAAAAAATCCCAACCTCTAGCCAACCTATTCACACAGACCTAGACTTGCTTAATAAAAAATATTTTCTCTATAATCGTCCCCTTATATCCCCCATCTCCAGATTTTAAAGAAAGAAAACTAGCAATGCTCTATGGAAAATGTGAGTCAGCTATACCTGTCTAACGCATTTTCTCTCAGGAAAATAAAATCATTTCAGCATTGCTTGAAGGGGCAAACAACTGTTGTTGGAGACAAGCCAAGGATTTTAGCTTTGCATAGGGCTGCCAAGCTACAAGTCTCTTCATCCACAGCTACTAATACAGCGTGATCAGTCATTGCTCCCCTGCTTTGGGAGTGGTGAGGTTAAGGGGAGCAGTTAACTGTGTGCTACTTGAGAAATGTTAAAGAGAAGGCAAGAATGAAAGTAAACAGGAAACTGTTCATACTGCCTCATTTCTTCCCTTCCCCTCTGCCCAATCCTGCAAAATGGAACCCAGTAACAACCCCAGTTTTATTGTTTAGTAGTAAATACAAGATAACTGAAATAGAAACCTTTGTAAAATTTCTAAATTATGCTCTTATCAGAACTGTGAGATTTTCTTATGGAAAATAGTGCAAGTTCACTTGGTGTCTAATGGGTTAAATGCAGTTATTTGAGGGTGGAAAAATTATTTCAGCTGAGAGGATAGTTCCCAGCTATGCTTTTGTAAATTCCCTGCAACTGCAAACCAGAATAATTTGAAAAAAAAAAAGTTTTCAAAGGCACACCAGTGATTTCTCAAATAAGCAGTTAAGTTCAAAGACTTTGTTGGAAACTTAGATGGATTTTGGAAAGGAGCTTAAAGAGTTGGAAGAGAACAGGAGTGTTGAGCTGATTTGCTCAGTTATTTTAGCTCCGTGGTGGAGCTAGGGGGAGTATAGCAAGAACAAGATGATTTAACAGAAAAAGGGAAAGGTCACAAAGTCTGCCACAAAACCAAAGGCAACACATTGGCCCAGCTGTAAATACCCTGATTCAGTTCTGGCTGAAACTGAAATTCTACCAAGAGGAAAACATATCATCCTGAGCTAAGGTAACTCCAGCAGACTGCCGAGCCTTTACGTTTTCAGGAGCAACATGGAAAGAGAGGTGGGAGAGTAAAATGTCTCTGGAGAGGACAAGGAACCCTTGGCCACACTTCAACATACCAATGCCCATCACACTTCAGACATACTGACCCAAGGGAGAGAAAACTTGGAGCCAGCACCTGGAGTGGACTGCCCATGGGTTGTGGCCCAGTGTTATCAGCGATAATTAGCCTCACCTCATCCTCCACCAGCACAGCACCTACAGGTAACTAGTTAAGATCTCAAGGATATGCATTTTGATCCTTGATGACTTCCTCTGTTAACTAAAAAAGTAGCATCTACCCCTACCATACTGGAATATTGGACATACAGGATGCACAGTGAGAGGTAAAACTAGACTGCATTAACTTTGCAATGTTTGACCTCCATTTTGCACAGATTTTAACAGACAGGTCTCTCTGTGCCTTCATTAGTCATCTGTCTCTGCTGCTTTTGGTGTCAAGACCCTACCTAAGAAAAAATGCATTTCTGAAGTGCTTAGAGACAGTAATGCTGTTGCTGAAGTCACAGGGAGCCTGACCTAAAACTCCCTACAGTCAGCCCTAAGTGAGGATTAAGCAGTGCTTTTGTTTTGTTTTTCCAAACAGCATGACCTGACATCCAGCAAAATTAAGGTTTTTGAGAAGCAACAGGGAATGCTGTAGGCAGCAAGCTGTCATATTTGAAAAGTAACATATTGCACTTTAAAGTTACTGTGAACTCTCTTGATTTGCCTGAAATGCGTCTATTGAAATAAGAACTATAAATAGCCACCAAATCAGAAAAAGTCTGAAAGAAAACCACCATGATTTGCCCTTGGCTAACATAAATTAATATATTAAAAATGTACTAAAACAGCTTGTTATGTTGGACTCTTTTTCTGCTCTAGATCTCTTCAAGCCCCTCTATTTTTGTAAGGTGGATATACCTTCCAGTTTACTAAGGAATCACTTTTACAACTGCCTTGCAAGGAAACAAATGCATCTGGGGATCTCAGGTCCATGTGAATTAAAGAAATTCCACCAGATTGTGGAGAAGGCCAATGCACTTGACTTCCTTGCTTGGGGAACCAGGTACTGATACCCCTCTTGGCATGCATTATTTCTGGAGCTCCTTGGTGACAGAATTCAAGCACAGAATTTCTCATGAGCCCTTAGCAGAACTGCTGGCTTAGCCAATAGCTTTTATGTGCACAATCACGTGAATATTCTTGCCAGCTGTATTTCTTTGAAGATGTGCCAGTACAGGCAGTATTGAAGGGGCACATCAGGTTTTTAGTCTTTTAAGATTGTAACTCTTTCTAGCTCTGTTAATGTTTTTCATGAAACTTGTTGGTCGTCATTTGCAAATCTGTGAGTCATTAGGCAAGGACATCACATTTACATCAAAATTTTGCATGCCTGCATGCTGTGTGGATGCCAATGGGAGCTGTAACCAGCTGCATTGATTGTGTGTACTGCAGGTAGGATTGATTTTAGGATTTAAATATGACACTGAAAAAGGAAATAGAAAACCACAACTTCTGTCTGATTTAGGAATACAGCCATTCCTTCCAAATCTCCACAGGGTCTGTGGCACTCACTCACATACAGCACGTTTATACTGCCCTTTGTTCAACTCTTATTCAAGAATGAAGTGCCCAAAACTGAGCACCATCTATTCTGTTCTGTGAGGGACACTCTGCAACCCTGGACATTCACCTTAAGACCTAAAACAATCAATATCTGAAGTGTTGTAAAAGTGTTGTGGAAGTCCACAAAGTGGTCAAGCTGACCCTGATAGAGCAGCTCAGATGGAAGAACCACATCCCTCCCCAAAAAGAGCAGATGGCTTTAGGTCAAGATTGAGATGCAGATTTCCTTGCTGAGGCCCACATGTGCATGGATGTGAAAGTGAGAAAGCAGTATCAGGATTCCTTCTCTCTGAGAGCATCAATTTCAAACAATTTAATTTCCGATCTTCCAGGCTGTTTGGTGTGAGAATTTTTTGGTAGCCTGTAAGGGTTGTAGGTGGGGAGTAGGTTGTGTGAAAGCCCTCTCATAACTTTTTAGTTGGATGATATCAACAATTCCAAGCTAAAAAAACCCCAACCAACTATCCTAAATAAAATTCTGAATGCCTGTCACTTTCCCATCTACGTCCCTATCTCTTGCACTCCCTCTGCTATTACAGAAGGCAAGTAAATGAGATAAAAGCTAAACATGAGCCAGCTCTCTGACTCAGCCATTGAACCACATGTTGTAAGGGCTCAGGGGAAGAATTCTCAGTGGTACCAAGAACAGAGAGAGTTTATTAGTTTCTACAGGTTTCCAAAAATGAGACAGTTTGATCTGAAACTGATCTGAAACTCATGCAAGGGCCTCAGCAAAATTACAGAAACAACTTAGAAAAGGAATTTAGAATACTTGCTTTCCTAAAACTGCAGACTTAAAGAAAATAATTTTCCATGCCTTTCACCAGAAATATTATTAGCTAGTAAAACTTTCAGAGCACCAGTAATTATGAGTACTGCTTTGGTGAATCCAGCCATCTGGCTACAGGGTAAATATGCCATTGCAGAAGTAAGATTTCTGTGGTCAAAAAAATCCTTAAACAAACCTAGCTGAACAGAGGTTCATTGAATATTTCCTAATGATTCCTCTTTTGCTTCTTTTAGCTTCATTTTCCACTGCTTCTCAAAGGTTTCATGAACAAAGAATTTCATTATAAAATTACCCAGGATCATGGCAAAATATCAGTTAAAGCCCAAATTAAGAACAAACTAAGAAAATATTAGAGTGAACCCCATAAGCACTGAGTGGCTGCCTGCCTGGGTGGTGAAATCCCATAGACATAGTAAATCTCTTGTTGTTTATCTTACAGAAATTAAAATGAAGGAGGAGTAGAAGGCCCTTTGGAATTACATGCTATAAAAACCCAGAAAAAATTCATTGAAATACAAATTTTTATTGGTTGCAATGTTTACATACATTGGAGGCCAGAAGAGGACAACTGCCTTGACAATACAAATGTAGTCTGGTCTCTTGTTTTTCATACAATTCTACAAGGGCAACCCATTACTCACTCTTCTTGGAAAAAGCCCTTTTGCCTCTAAAGATCGACTCTGAAAGGGATAAGTTCTTCCCTAGTTTTACTTGAAGCTGAATGGCATATACAGAATGGAAGCTTTTTCTTTCAGGGATGCTGTGACATCAAGGTTTACACTCCCCTCAAAGGTGGTAATTTCAGCATCTTGCATAATTGGTGGGAAGGAGCAAGGTGAATCCTCCTTTCAGCATTTTCCCCAGAGTGGTCATGTTTAAGGAGCCATTATATCCCAAATGAAATAAGACAATTTCCCTCTCCTTACCAGAACAGAGCCTGATAATTCCTACTCCACTATGGAAAACTATAAATCTCCCTACTTACCTCCTGCAACACTCCAAAGAGAAGTTTAATAGCGATATAGTAGTGTTTAGGGGGGTCGTGTTCAAGAGAGATTTTAAAGGAATAATTAGAGAGATTATCAAAGTACCACATAAAGTATAGTTGGTTTCAACTTTGTAATTATTATTTTAATCTTAATATTTCTCTGTATTTGGAAATGTAACTGACTGAAATATTCTCCTTCTAGTAATCAGACATGGGGAAGAGAATAAAAGTGACACAGCTCCAAAGGAGAAGTTGATTTTTCAAGCATGAAATGCCATTTAGAAAAGATGTCTCAAGAAGAAATGTTGCATCTGTCACATGCAACTAGCACTATGACTTGTCAGGATTTATGAAGAAAATAACTTTATTTGATGTATCTGAATTTGAGCCATGCTGCTGTTGGGTTTCCTCTGAAGGATTTTCAATCAGAAAAGCAGGGGAAGGAGAGGATTTGCTACATCCTACCAGCCTTTTGCAAGAGAAGCTCTGAGAAAATCCCATCGCCCTTCATTTCTGGCATGAACCTTAAGAGACAGCAAGAAACAACAGAGCCATTGGGACCCAGGAGCACTCTGTTATTTTTGCTCTCTAGTGCTGGCATGCAGCTGTGCCCAGAAGAGCAGGGCTGTCACTGCTTGCTCTACAGCTACTGTATAAACTTTATTTGCTCTGTTTAATGTATAACAGTGTGCTCACTGTGTAAGCCTATTCAAACAATTTAAAGACAGTACAAAAAGCAGTAAAGGTCAGATGAATGTGATGGGGTCCTTCTGAAAATGCCATGGATACCATTAGATTTTATTAGCTAGGGACATTAAACTCACATTAGCTATCTGTGTCATATATTAACTCATTCAATTAATTAATTCATGCCCAGCTGATGAAGCTCACTAGGGCAAAGACAGTCAACTCTATACAAAGAAGCTATTCTTTATCCAGCTAAGAAGGCAGATGACATTTTCACTACATGAAGATGATTTTTTAATTCAACTTTTAAACTCCTAAATTTTAAACTTTTTAAGAAAGAGCAATAGGGCAAACATGGATCACTAAGCACAAATTTTAGAAAGATGTAAGATTTTTGGGAATGACTAATGCCCATCATTGGTAGATAACAAGGGTATCTATGTCTTTAGTACATAGATAGCTTCCACAGATTTCAGCCGGTCAGAACAGAGGCATTCATGTGGCATGAAATAGATCCAGGAAGTCTCACAGCAGAAAACTCAAAAGCAAATCTGCAGCTTCCAATGAATGGACATCATACCTCTGACTGCTTTGGGGTCAGACTGCAGGGGTCTGAGGGGCATGGAAGAATTGGTGCCAATGTGGAAAATTATGATCAGGGTCTTTTCTGTGAACAAGACTGAGAGGTGGGGAGGGACAGGAGGGGTGGGGGGAAGATGGAAATCTTTAAGGGATAAAGATGCTTTGCCACCTCTGAGACCGTTTAACCCTTCCCAGGAAGACCATCTCACACTGCAGGGGCAGCTCAGGTAAGGACGAAGAGAGTTTCTTCCCCTGGGACATCTTCCTAATGTTTCTGCAGCAGCTAAAGACTCCTGCCACGGTGCAGTGCCTATCTATTTCACCCACTGCCTATCTGCCTAAGGCCACACACACAGATGTACATACTGCTCTTCTTAATACTTCCTTGTTGGGTTCAGACCCACCAGCTAGACCAGGTCAGTCTTCCTTCTGACCACATCTCCCAGCTCCCTTCTGATGCCTAACTCAGAAGTATCCATCCTAAAGCCCCATCCTCTTCAGGATGAAAAAGAAAAGCTGCTTAGCAATAACTGCATTTTTCTGGAGGAATGATGCATGTAAATATCCACTTTCCACTCTCAAATCATGTATCACCTGAATTTAGGATCACTAGCTGAGAACTGAGAACATATGGCATTCCTGGCTATATATAAACTCATGATACATACAGGGCACTGCCAGGATAAAAGTCTTGACAGATTCTGTGATTGTTGCATGGGGACAATACTGGTAGCTGTTTCTTTTCCTGTTGCTATCTGATCACCTGTAAGTAGCTTCCCATTTTGTGCAACTCCATGTAACCTTTCTACTGCAGGAATAATTATCTGCATTTGGACCCAGAGTGCTTCACTCCACAATCACCTTTGCCTAAAGAAGCTCCTATTCCCAATACCTGTGCAATAGTGTGCTGACTGGTCAAAACATGGAATATCTGGGTAGCTGATCTGCAAATATTAAAGAACAGAGAGAAAATAGGAAAGAACAGAGGGAGCCCTCACTGATGTCACAACATGCTGGAACAAACACATGGAAATTCCTGATGGAGTTCAAGGTGGAAAGGTTGACTTTGTTGTTTCCTCAATACTTGTAAATAGCACTAGGATGTTGCACTTTGGAATTATTCCTTACATCTTGAGCTTCTGGTGGGGAATAGAGTCTGGGTGAGCAAACAGCACCTAGAGGAGAAAGGAGTTTGTAGCCTGCAGGTTAGAAGGTTGCCAGGTAAGAGGGCTCAAGGGGTCCAACATGCTTTTACTACAAGGGCAAGGCAGCACTGCATGAATTACAGTTCCACCAGTCCTTCCCTTTCTCTTTGCTCACAACTCACCGACTGCAGGAGCGCTACCAGCTGGTTATTGCCAGAGATGAGAGGAACTGTAAAAAAGCGTTATGTTTCATGTCTAAGGGCAACAAAGGATATAAATTACGTGCTTTAGACACCTACAGATTCCAGTCCATCATCTTAAAGGCTGTCTCTGGTTTCTTGTTGGTTTTCTTCCATTTCAGTTTTACTGGAAATTTCTCTTCTTGATCCTAACCAGAAACACAGCCTTCTTCCTGCACTGTTTTTTTCCAAATGTGAATTTAATTTATTGAGCAAACAACTGCACATTTCACGTTACTAGATCACCTGCCTCTGCTTATACTGCCTGAGTCCAAAAGATACAGGGCCTCCTCTGACTGATTGAGGTGATTTATTACCATCTCATAGCTGGGACCAGCTGCTCTCTCACACTCATCAATATTGTTCTCCTTAAACACACTGAAGATAATAGAAAAAAAAAACCAAAACGCAAACAAGTTTCGTAAGAACAACACTGTTAAAAATATTTCATAGCAATTGATTACTACAATATTGCATGCATCAATTGTGTCAAGTATTCCTTGTACTTTCATGTTATTTAGGAGTTGCAGTCACCAGAAGCAGGACTCAGCTCTGCTGAAGTGAGTGTGTATGGGATGGGAGCCTTTCCCCTTGGAGGCAGGTTGGTGCCTGTACACAGTCCTCCACACCCTTCCGTAATTCCCACTGGTCTCATCCCCAGATCTGCTCCTGAGTGAATGAAACACCATGCCAGAGCAGTTCTAACAACTAGTTTCAGATCTGCCCTTTGGATGAAAAACATTGTCAGAAAACCACTTTTCATCTTCTCAGTAAATGAGCTGAAAGTTTCTGCAAGAGATCAGCAGGTTTTGTCTGACCCCAGCTGAAAAGCAGCAAATTACTGAGCTGAGGGAGGTATTGTAAGAGTGAGAAAACATTTTAAAGAAGCTCTTAAAATACTGTTCCAGTTCAGAAACTATCAAAATTAAATGCTTTAGTTTTTCACCTAAAAAGTATTTTGGAAGAAACTATTCAGCAGATTCAGCAAAAGCTTCAGAAGTTGCTCTCGGCAACCTGACACAACATGTCTGGATGAAGATGAGTTTTGACAGGAGTATTTCACCCTGTCAGAGGCTCTTCCCTCCTCACCATGAAGCTTACCTTCCTCTAACTAGAAAGTTCCTCAGCTTTAGTGAAAAAAGAAATGCAGGCAATATCTACATTATTTGCTGTTCCTCAGGAATGATTATCTGTCCCTGATCTGGTTAATGTTTATGATAGGGTCTGGGTTTATAACACTGTTCAACAGCTGAAAGAATATGAAGAACAGGACAGACTCTGTGCATCAGAGATAATTGACTAGAGCAGGAGTAAATATCTTTAAAAATGGCCATATTTAGAAACAGCTACTGAGCATCAGATCTTTCACAAACTGAAACCTTCAGAGCCCCAAAAACCTGGCTTTCCCTTTTAGCTTGCCATGTCCAGTCACTTCCATGGCCACCATCTCCCAAAAGCTGGGTGAGCTTCTGAGGAGTAATAAAGAAGGTAGAAAATAAAAATAAAACCATACAAGTCTTCTCACTATAAACAGAACAAGACTAGCAATGAAACTTTGCATGAAAATGCATTTTTATTGTGTAAGAGATATTTCAAGCCATTTTTCTTCACCAAAAGACATAAGGTAACTCCTGTCTGCTAATATCAGTGCACTATTTGGCCAGACTGTTTTGGATGTATCTGGATATGCCCAGGTTACTTGTGGTGATGGTCAAGACCAGCTGGGTCTGTTTGCTACATGTCCATGACCACCATCATGTAAATAGTTGCAAAGTATACTCAATGTCAGCTAAAAACTGAGCTAAATCAATGCTGAATTTGCACAACTGTCTGTTTAAGTATTAGGAAATACAGAAATTCATGTGGCACTGACAAATATATCTCAAGACCCTCAGTGCAGATTTCTTTATATTTTCCTTTGGGAAAGGCACCTGGCTGAAAAAAATGTTGGCTATTACTTCTTTCAAGTATATGAATATCTGTGCTTGGAAGTGAGACTGAGGCCTCAGAGTTTTATCTCTGGAATGTAATGTCAAATCAGTGTCAGTGGAGCAGGACTCCACCAGTCCCGTGTTTCACCAGAAAGCACAGCACAGCCACCTTCATCCTGGCATTTCCTACCTGCAGGAGTTTGCAGTTAATGTGTCCCACTGAGGCACCTCCCATGTGACAGCCTTTCCAAGAGTCCCAGGTTTTATCACCTGCACTATCCCATTTCTGAGGTGTCTAAGTGCACAATAAACACTACATATCGTGGATGAGACCAAAAAATGAGATTCTGGGGGAAGAGAAGACAGTGCAAATCCTGGAGCAACCAGCCTAACACGCAGGAGATGGCAGACTTGTAGGGTTTAAAATCAGGCTAAATAAGAAGCTAATTTTCAGTCCGCTGGGTTTTTGTGTGTCTCCAATTTCTGTAAATCTCCAGTTTCCTAGCCATTTCAGAGAAATCAAAAGGTATCTGAGCAGAGCTGATTTGCTTTTTAAGGAGAGATTTGAAAGCAGAAAGTGTTTCCGCAGGACATGTACAGAAGTTGATAACCCCTGAGCAGCTTCCAGAGTTTAAATCTCTTGTGGACCATGTCTCACAACTCAGGGCAAGAGGTGTGCAGACATTTTAAACCTGCAGAAACCTAGGACCTTCCTTTGGTGAGAGAAGCAACCATTACCAAAATAAAGAACTAACACTGAGTATGTTCAGACCACATAGTTTTAGAGCATAGAAGCAACAGGTTCACTGCATCTTCCCCTTTCCCATGGCTCTCCACAGGGAGCAGTTGCAAACAGACACAGAGAGCAAGGAGATTTGTCCACATAAAAGGTAGAAAACTGTCAACATTTGTTCTCAGATCCACTCACATATATTGTGTATTCATGGCTCAAGAAAGAAGAACATAAATCTACTCAATAATAAACATATATGTGCAAGAAAAATTAGTGTGTACTTGAGCATTTTCCCAACTGTGTTCTTCTGTGCTAAAGGATTTTATCACTAATCAGCAATAGCTCTTCCCACTGCAGCCACACAACTTCATCTTGGGAGATGCTTTATCCTGTCCTGAGGGCAGACAGCAAAGAGTCAGATCTGTTGAGACACCTGCAGTCATGCTTTTTGCACACTTAGAAAGCAAATGGAGTTAAATCCGAACTTCTTGAGCCCCCCACTAAGGACACATCGAAAACTTACCATCTTAAAGGACATAAGTGGAAGAATATGGCTGTATCAAATGTTTCTTTCATAGCAACTTTTTGAATCGCCCATTCAAGTTCACCTGTTCCAAGGTTCACCAGTTTCCTTCTCTCCAGCACATAGGCTATTAGAAAGTGTATCATTAGCAGGCCTGAATTACAGGCAGGTCTAGAGAAATCAAGGCAGCTATGTGGACTCCTGCTGAGGTTCAGTCAGTACTGGGAACTGTCGAAGTCTCTGGAGAGAAGAGCACAGCCCTGTGCAGTGCTGCAGGTCTGAGCACAAGCAGCACCACGGAGGGGTGTGAGCCACCTGCCATGGCTGTGGCGTGCTGGGAGCACTGCAGATGGCCCACCAGATTTGTTCATTCTCAGTGTGCAGTCTGTGTGCTGTGCTCTGGCAGAGCCTGTGTCTGGGCAGCCAGGAGGCAGCCTGCCTTGTGCTAGCTCTGCTGGGGCAGGCCTGAGGACCAGGGAGATGACACCTTCTCAGGAGCTGAGTGTTTCAGGGAAAAGCCTCTGGACTCATGTGGTGAGAAGCAGAGGGGAGTTTCCCTGCAGGATGAAATGCAAACCTGCAGTGCAGGTGGAGACAGGGACTCCTGAGAGCATGGTTTCACAGTCATTTTTTATTAGAAAAGTAGAATGATTTATGTTGGAAGGCACCTCTGGAGGTCATCCAATCCCACCACCTGCTCACAGCAGACCCAGCCTGGAATCTAGCTCAGGTTGCTCAGGGCCATGTCCAGCCAGGTTTTGGATGTCTTCAAGGACAGAAGTTTCACAGCCTCACACAGAGATGTGCCCTTGTATTTCACCTCCCTGTGAACACTCCTTTCTGTAGATCTCACTGGCATTTCCCTTGCTGCAGCTTGCATCCCGTGCCTTGCTCAGCACCACTGGGCACCTCTGGCTCCATCTGCTCTCTAACATAGCCCATTATGTGGGAGAGGACAGCAAGTGCAGCTTCTCCCTTGGCTTTCTCTTCCCCAGGCTGACAAAGACCTGTTTCCCCAGCCTCTCCCCATTTGTCCTGGGCTCCAGCCCCCAGAGACAACTCACATCCTGGAGAGATGGCATGGATGCAGGGGCATGAGACATCTCTGGCAGCAGCATCCTGTACTTTGGTCAGGTTAAAGAGAAGGAAGCAGACTCCAAGCCAGATTTTGGAAGTGACAGAACATAATTCTCCTTGGAACCCAGAAGGTCTTGACTGCATTGCAGAAAGAAACTGATGCTAGACTGGAAATAAGGGAAGGGGCTCACTGCAGGGGCTCAGGAGACAGTACTGCGTGTGCATTCCCTTACTGGAGCTGGAATTCATGCCTGAAACACTCTTCCTTGGAGTGAGCCCAGACCTACTGTGTGGG
Organism: Drymodes brunneopygia; assembly: GCA_013400955.1. Lineage (NCBI taxonomy): Eukaryota > Metazoa > Chordata > Aves > Passeriformes > Petroicidae > Drymodes > Drymodes brunneopygia. The sequence continues at coordinate 17,453 of VZTZ01042036.1, read as the reverse complement.
GCTGACAGGGAGCAAGACCAATGCACAGCATAAAACAAAGGAGAAGGAACTTGAAGGTGAGGGTCTGCTGTATTCTCACTTGGGACCACTGCAGAAGGCACCTGACACAACTGTACTTGATCTGTACTGGCACTTGTTCCAGCAGGTCACTGCTGAACTGTTCCATGTAACCACGAGTGCCTTTCCTCCTGAAACACAGAGCTCCACAAATTAAACATAGCCTGGCAGGGGAGAGTGGGATGCAGCTTTCACCAGCTCCACGCTGACATTTACTCTCAGCTCTGTCATAGGAGGGACTCTGTGCTCTCTATACTCTAGAGGGCATCATCAGAACAGCAACAACACATTGTGTTTTAAAATGGCTTTTAGGGAAATTAGTTAAATATTTTAGAAAGATGAAAGTGTCTCTCCACTAGAGAAGCAAGCATACAGTTTTCTAACTTAAATAATTAATTCTTTTTGGACTACAGCCAGCCTGATTACAAGGGAGTACATACTGGATGACTCTTGTTAATGTTGTCAATTTACTAAAAAATGAAAGATTATCATTATTATTACTATTATACTTTAAAAACTCCAGAGTAACTTGGAGTTCAAAGTAATAAGAAACAGACACAGAGAGCAAGGCAAGTACTCTGTCCTTCAATGGATGGTACTCTGTCCTTCAGAATACCAGAACAGTGCCTGTGTGAGCCTACTGCCTGCATAAAAAGAGAGCTGCAAGTTCATATGCAACATATTCTAAAATCAAATACTGAAACAGAGTCTCAGCAAATTTCAGGGTGGCTTACATGATTGGATTAAACTGTTATACAGATGTGGAAAAAGAAAATAGGTATAACATTGGATGTAACATGGGAGATTGATATAGATTAGATTTTATTTACTTCATTTTCCCTGTTGCACTCCCATACAAATGCCATTTGTGAATGGCAGGTGAATGGCACTTCCAATTGCAAGATTAAATTGCTCTTAAATGAAGTCATATTAAGTTGATTGGTTTTTCCTTCACTTTTTTTGGTAACTTTACTCACTGCTGAACTTTTTCTTTAATTGTGCTCTCATTTTTCTCTCAGTGCATGTGTTATTCATCTTCAGTCTGAATATGTTTTAGGTAAGCCTCTGTAACCTCAGAGACTATTTTCATTTGTTAGTTTACAGAAAAACAGGCTGTGTGTGCCCAGCTGCTTCTCTCAGTCTGTAAACAATTCAAACATATTTGCTAGCAGCCTAGATCAAAACTTCTACTGAACAACTCTGCTTACCTTTGCACAGGTAAAAGGCACCCACAGAAGAGAAAGAGGTAGAAGTCAGGAAGGAAAGGATTTGCAGAAGCTCCAGCAGCCTTAAATGCATAGAACCTCCCATGCTGCACCTACTGGAAGTTTCACACGTGCAGGCATACAGGCTGGAAAAAAGAGGAGAAATGCTTCCATTCATTGCTAACCCCCAAGGACTGGCCCACAGGAAAATCCTTCCAAAACATTGATCCTGTTATTGTAAAGCTTTCCTTTCTGAAATATTCCTTCTTTAACATGCATTACAAGAAAAGGCATTTTCATTACAAGAAAGACACTGAGGTGCTTCAGCATGTCCAGAGAAGGGCAATGGAGCTGGTGAAGGGTCTGGAGCACAAGTTTTACAAGGAGCAGCTGGAAGAGCTGGAGGTTGCTTATTCTGGGGAAAAGGAGGCTCAGGGAAGACCTGATCACTCTCCACAACCACCTGAAAGGAAGCTGCATCAATGCAAGTCTTGGTCTCTTCTCCCAAGTAACAAGTGATAGAAAAACAGGCAATGGCCTCAAGCTCTGCCAGGACATGTTTAGACTGGATATTAGGAAAAAATTCTTCATCAAAAGGATCATGAAGCACTGCTGCAGGAGGCACTGGGTGACACCACTCTGGCTGAGGTGTGCTGAGTGCCATGGGGTCCTGGATGCACATCTCTGCCATCATTCTGCCTCCCCTATAGCAAACCCCAGCCACTACAAATGTCAGTACTGCAGCTCTAATTTTGAGTTTAAAAGGGATGTCCCCAGAAATTGGCCCTTATTAATGGAAATGTAGCTAATTAAGAAATAGTGTATCATTTAAAACAAATATGCTAAATAAAAACTATTAAAAGTCTGGTATAGAGGAAGCAAAATATCTCATGAAAAATGCCAAATTGAGATCCGGCTGCAGCATGCATCCAGCTGTCTTTTCCTTAGGCTCATGTCTAGTATTATGTATATGTTTCATTTCACTCACTTCAGTACTTCTACTGTATGAACTCATGCACTTTACAGAAGTTAATGATGCATGTGAAGTATTTCCTAGAGTGAGTAGCTAGATTCCCACCAGGAGGATGTGTAGAAATGCAGGGGACTCCTTATGATTGCTCTAAGAAAAGGCCAGGTCTAGCCATGCATATACAGCAAAAATCAGGTGGCTGCCCAAAAAAATTGTCTTCACTGTTTACTCTGCACCGTTCCTAAAGTAATAGCACTTGTCTGTCCTGGTTAATGTTTTCTAGAGGCCATTTTGCTTTCATAATGCTATTTAACTGTATAAATAAGAGAGGGAGCTGCAGGGTAGTCCTGGTGAAGACAGCAGGATCCTTGGTAGCTGCTGTAAGTAGTGATTTTTTTGCTTCCTATAGAGACTTTAAAAGTGTTTCCTCTTGTTGCAGGCAATCAATTTTAAATATTTTCTAAGGTTGTATCTTATACTAAAATCTGTCCTATATAAAGAGGTTTTTATTGTGTCAGCTGGATATAAAAGACATCACAATTGAGGCAATGAGTTACCTACACATTGTCAGGTCACTGGAAGAAGGAGAAAGAATCTAAAAGCAGAGCAGGTTGTCTTGCCAGAAAGCAAGGTGACCTCTGGAACCAAGAAATCCTAAAAGGGGAACTTTCCCTGAACTTTTTCTTGCTAGAAATAGACCCTGATTCATTAAAAGCCTGAGGGTAGGTGCTTAGATTTTTTTTTTTAATTTATTAGTGTTTCTTTTTAAGTAATTCTAATAATTTTTATACTGAAGGTCTACAAGAAATACCACTGCTTAGAGAATGGTGTATCTAATGTCTACTTCCCTTTTAGATGAGACATTATTGAGGTAATCATCAGATTACAGGCCCACTGAGAGAGAAGGGGAGAAACTGGTGATTTTTACATGATCAGAAGATCACAGTGAGAGACAAGCCAGAAACCAGGCTGTGGTCATGTGTACACTGGAATGTGAAACTGAGAACCTGGTCTGATCTGTTCTTGCAGAGAGTAGAAAATTCCCTCTATCCCAACCACTGAACTCATTCTTTTTTGTCTGCTTTTTTATTCCCTTGGCCTCAGTGGTGCTTCATCCCTGAGTGCGTGCAGTAACTCAGGTTCAACAGCAAATACTCATGGTGGCCTGGTAGAAGAGTGAGAGCTCATGTTCACCTGTTTCCAGGTAAAAGGAGGCTTAGAGGTGAGTGATGCCAGACAGAAAAAACTCTAAACACCCTGTGAACAGTCACATGCTTTTCTAAAGGATAATGTAAACTAGGCTTCTGCTTCATTTCTGCTGCGAAAGGAATTACTTTTAATGAAATATGCCCAGTGGTTGGATTCTCTGAACAGGCCAAGGCCCTTGGCTTGTGTTTGCAATCTCCTCAGGGGCTCAGGCATAGAGGTATCAAAACACTGAATGACAAGAGAAGTGAATATCTAGATGATCAGCCTGGAATAGGCCCTGAACGTGTCCAGGTGTATATGATGAAATATGCAGAGCTTTCTGGCCAGCCAGAAAAGCACATGTGAGTTTGTGGTGCTCCTCTGAATAGGTGCTCCTGGACCACCTGGCTTCTGAGGCCATGGTGTCACACACAGATATGGCTACTCAAGTCTTTCTTTTGTGACTTTTTGTGTGCTTGGGTGGTTCTTTTTTACAAGTCTCTGAGTAGCTGATATTTAGTTCAGCAGACACCGCTGGTGGTGGTGGTGGTGCTGTATCTTGATGTGCCTGGTGCCCTCACAGTGCTGCTTTCAGGGAACAAATTCCTCAGATTTTTTTCTTCAGAAACAATCAGGAGGGAAGCAGCACCATCTGGTGAGCAAACAGTTTTTCTATTTATGCCTTCATATGTTTTTAAGTAGTGCAAATTTTCATGTTGCCTGAAATGAGATTATCAGTGAGGACCCCTTATGGGAGTAGTATGGGATGAATACTCATCTCCTGGAATATTACACGGGACTCTAAAGGCAGAAAGTTGTCTCCAGAATCTCTTCAAATCATAAAGATAGAAATCAGCCCTAAATTGGACAAAATAGCTATATCCATAAAGAAGCAAGTTTTGTCAGTCAGAAAACTCGCAGGTTTTCTGGTGGAATTATTCTTAGGTAACTTCAGCTAATCCCAGTGTTCTCCATTTTCTTTCTGAGTTGCATGGTAGGGAATGTGTGCTAGGGAAGAGGTAATATATTCAGCAAGTGTTATCGCCAAGTCTACTACAGATAAATTGCTGAAAGCACTGTCCTCCAAGTGCTGGTATGCTCTTGAATCACTGTCTGGTTTGATTGAAAGCTCTTCCTTAAAGCAACCTATTCTTGAACACCACAAATAAACTGTCATTGTGTAATACACACAAAAGAAAGAGGCAGAGGTAAATGTGTTTCCTTCCAGGCTATTCAACAAGTCAGAATAGATTTGGAACTAAAACTGAAGTGCTTTTCACTTCTACTGCCATGCTAATGGATAAACTGGGGGTTTTTCCTGGAAATTACAGAAGTAAAGGTCTTGAAGGACTTTCTCCAAACTTAACTCTTTCAGGCTGGGAATTTCCTAAAGGCTTTACAGCACAGGTTCTCAGCTCTTTGCTTTTTAATAAATCATTAGCAACTATGCTCCATAGAAAAATCCATCAATCTTTAAGACCATATGAGAATCTGCATCTTCTGTTTCCTACTGAAAGGTTGTCTGTTGTCAATATGTCAGTGGTTGATCATTTGCTAACCCAGAAGCCACAATAAGATGAAATGAAATAGTAAGTATCAAATATGAAATAATAATCCCCAATCATATTCTGAAGGTTCAGAGGGTGCAAATCTTGTTATAAAAGTACGTTTAGGGTTCAAAACAGGGACTAACAAAGAGAGTCACTTGTATCTGGAAGGCTTAAACAACAAAAAAAGACCTCTACAAATCACAGCTGCTAAGTCTTTTAAAATCTTACACCTTTAAAACTAACCATTATCAAGATTTTTGTGAGGTCTGACTCATGAGTCTTGACTGTTTGTGACTGGCCAGTACTGAGTAACAGATGGATGATTCAGATTCAGACTGTATTTAATTATCTGTGAATTCAGAGCTGTAATAAAATGAAATTAATTCCATGAAAGTATATAAATTAACCACAAAATGCAAACATGTTGTAACTACATAGAGAAAAAATATCAGGATAGGGAAAACTGCCTTCAGAAAAATGTAACCAATATTTTAAAGAACCCCTACAGCAAAACCATTCTATAGCCTTTCACCATAATTTTGAGATTAAGTCAGTTAAAATCCCCTTCTGCTTTGCATTCCAAATAAATAGAATTGGCAGTCTGAAGTGTACATAGAAAAGCCTAACTATCAGGTGCTATATTTTGTAATAAATATTAAATGTGATGAGATAGAGAACAGGTGGCAACTTATGTTTAAAATGCAATGTTTCTCTTTTTTGGTATTCATGTTATTCTTAATAAATTATGACTGCAGCTGAGTAAATAGTTCATAGTAAATAATTTATCCACAGGCAGCTTCTGAATCAGCCTGCTGAATATGTGGAAATAGATTAGGCTTAGCTCTGATGCTTTTGTTAGGAAGTTGATTTCTTTTCAAAGTCTGACTAATACATTGGCTCACTGAGAGCAGTTTTAAAAATTCAGAACTGGAGCTCTTGTGTTGAATTACAAGTATCTAGATACATCAAGAAGTATTTCAATGTCAAAATCAGAGGAGACCAAACTATAATTTAAAACTACTGTGTACAGTAATTGAAGTTACCAAGAACCCAACCCTTTTCATTCTTGCACTTGTCAGTAATGCTGTGATTGCAAATAGGCCTGCGTTTTAAAATTACTTAGAACAAACATGTAAATGTTTGAATATTTGATTATATTCACGAGTCTAACTGAAAGCAGATATTCAACTACTAATACAAATTGCTCCCTCTAATGTTATAGAGAAAGCTGGGCCATAAGCACAGCATTTTCTGACAAGTCTCTCAAATTGAGTCACGCCAGAGATGAAAGGTGCAATTGGTGTAATATGTCTCTCTGAGCACCATTTTAGCAAATCTGGCTCATTATCTCCCAAACCCTGTGCAACTCTCGCACCATTTCTTTGCCCTAGATTCCTCCTCAGAAATGAGGCCTATTGGGACATTCATAGCCCCATTTCCAATGCCTCTTTTCAAGAGCTTATACAGTGCAGAGTGTCAGCTCTGCAATGAAACGCGGCTACCACAGCCAAGTGTCACACATTGATAAACGCTTCGCCCTTTGACCAGAGGAGCAGCTGATAAAAATAAGGCCCTGTTCTTTGATAATGGCATTGGCTGCTTCTGCTGTGCTGAAATGAACCCACTGCAATGGTTTGAAGAGACAGCACTTTGTTTCAGGTTCGTATTTAAAACATTACATTATTTCTATTCAGAAAAAAAACCCCACCTATTCTTTAGAGAGGTAGGGGTTTGTATCTGGTTTGCTACTGAAGAGCAGCCCCCCCTTATCTGTCTTTTCTTTAAACAGGACACCTTACCAATCTGACCAAAAGTTTATTTAAAGATCTCCCGCCTGCCTTTTTACTCAAATTCTCTTTCTATGTAGCTACAGATTGCTGCTCACTTGCATGAATTTCCCCTTTCTCCCCTAACTCACAAAACACCCAGACTTCTTCTATGATGAGCTTTTAAGGAATTAATCAGATCATTAGTGTCAAAAGCAGAGTTGTACCGCAGCCTTTCAGCAATTAGCCAAGAGGTGTTTTCTGATGGGATATGCTCCATTCTCCAGCCTGCTGAGGGTGCTGTGTATTCAACTAATCCATGCTAGATTTTGTCTTTGCAGGTATTTAGGTTGGGGGTGGCAGAAAGAGTTGGCGGAGACTTGCCAGGAGGCCTGGGAAAATAAAAATAAATTTCTGGCAAGAATGGGAGAACATGGAAACTGAGGACAAAAGAAAGAGATAAGACTGTCAATTCAGTGGTAATGACAGAATAACTATTTCTACTTAATTAATTAACTTACCATAGTAATATCATCTCCTTTTTTTCTGTAGGATTTTAATACAAGAAGATGAAGACCACATTCTATCTAAGTTTGCTACTGGCTGGGTTTCACACTTTTGCCCACAGTGAGCTCCCCCCCAGTGACCACAGTGGACATAACCCAAATGACCCCAAGCACCACGTACACCATGGAGGCGAAGCGATTGCTTGCCTCAGACTTGTGCCAAACAATGCTGACTTTGCATTCCAGTTCTTTAGGGTGGTTACACAGGAGGCACCTAATAAGAACATTTTCTTCTCTCCTGTGAGCATCTCTGCTGTATTTGCAATGCTGACCCTTGGGGCTAGATCAGCCACGCAGTCTCAGATCCTGGAAGGACTCGCCTTCAACCTTACAGAGATTCAGGAGAAAGAGATACATGAAGGCTTCCACAACCTGATCCACATGCTGAACCATCCTGAGGGTGGAGTGCAGCTCGACATGGGGAATGCCATCTTTGTAACAGAGAAGCTGAAACTCCTAAAAAAATTTGTAGATGATGCCAAAGCTCTCTATCAGGTGGAGGCTTTTACCACTGACTTTAACAAACCCAGAGAAGCTGAAAAGCAGATCAATGATTATATAGAGAGGAAAACACATGGGAAAATTACTAATTTGGTCAAGGACATGGACCCACAAACTGTAATGCTTCTGGCTAGCTTTGTTTTCTTTAAAGGTAAGTCATCTAGGGTTCACATTCTCACTATTCATTCTTATCAACAAATTTAATGTTGGCTGCCTCAGCTGGTAGGGGAAAACTAGTCTGGGGAAAAATTCAAATGCTCTTTGCTGGGCCAGAACATCCCCTAATGGCATAGTGGAGGTGGTGGAAAGATGACAGGACCCCTCTTGGCACAGGCATGCAGCTGGAGGCCACACAGTCTTTTTTCTCTTTGTGACAGCTCCAGGAGTTCTGTTCCAAGCCACAGCCTTCCAGGCAGCCTGAGCTGGTGTTCCCGGGTTTAACCATAACTCCAATTGCTCTACATTCTTCTAATTTTCAGTGAAGGCACTGAGACTTATACATGACCTAATGCCTCTTTTTAAATTATGCATGATTCAATAGCCTAATTTACTACACACTCCTTCTTTCCCCTATCAGAGTCCTTTATACATGCACACTAACATTTATAAAGGGAAGAAGCTAGTGATGAATAGGGGAGAACTTTTTAAGGAACAAAGCAGAAACACTGTGCATTTCTGGGTTAGATGTGCCCTTAAGCCTGACATAACACCACTCAGATATGAGAGCCTACATTATTTTATCTACAAATTGAGGCTTATGATTAAAGTCAATAGAAAATAAGTGCATGCATTATATGAGTACACACGTGATGTTTAAAGAAAGGCCACTTAGATCCCCTCAACAGAAAAGCAGTGGTAGGTACAAAAAAAACCCACCTAATTATTTCATTACTGGCATCTGAAGCACAAATTGAAAGTGGAATACAAGGCATTCTTTTGAACATGTAAAAGATCCTTGCATTACTATGATACACATTCTAAAGTGTCATGTTTGAAAATTCTGTGTTTAACACATGGAGAAATAGATGAATGTTATTACTAGCTATAAAAAATGTAGTCTATGATGGGATAGAACATGGGACATTCAGTTAAATTCTCCTTCTCTGTATCAGGCAGCTGGGAAAAGCCTTTTGAACCAGAGTATACTGAAGAAAGGGAGTTCTTTGTGGATGCTGAAACGACTGTGAAAGTCCCTATGATGTTCCAGATGGGCAGATTTGACTTCTATTTTGATGAGGAGCTGTCATGCACTGTGGTACGGCTGCATTATAATGGGAGTGCTACTGCATTTCTGGTTCTGCCAGCAAAAGGGAAAATGAAGCAGTTAGAGCAAACTCTGGACAAGGAAACCGTCCAGAAATGGTCAGACCATCTCTTCCAGAGGTAATCTTCTGCCAGTCAGCTGCAGCAGCACCTAATTTATAGTATTTCTTCTTCTGGGGGAATGCAAACACTATGAATGTGGTGATTCTGGGAACTGAGTATATTTTTGGGTTGTGTGCCCTAGCTGTAAAAATCTTGCAGCTGGTTGGTATTTAACTATTCTTTTATTGATGGCTGAGTGGCTTCCTGCCCTCCCGACCAGAGCAGAGACCATCTTGTATAGCAAGCCTAGACTGGTGTTTCTGAAATACTCCATGCACTGAGCAGAATGGGTGCAATTTTAAGCCAAATCTTCTATACTGAGATTTCAGCTAGTGCATTTTACCTCCCATATGTCACTGGTACACTGTGACTCAGGCACAAGTCTAAACCTTGAATAAAGCATAACTTACACAGTTTGTAGTAGTGCTTACAGACATGATATGTCCTACACAATTATCTTGCAGCATTCAGTTGTTGTTAGAACAGGCAAGTGATTAATTGTGGATGTCCTGATTTTCTGGCATTTTGTTTTGAAACTATAAAAACCTAATGAGTTTCTGTTAGCTTCAACCATTGACACCAACATCAGCTAATGCATTTTAAACCCTTGTTTGTCTGGGAGAGAAGAGATCTTAGCAACAGTAGATGAGTAATATCAAGTTAATACATGCTTAATTTACCAAGCTCTGCCCTAATTCACAACTAATAAGGCTGTGCAGTTCACACCCATATATGTGTGCATCATCACAGAAATACCAGCACAGTTAGTAAAAACATAATGGGTAGCAAACCGAATATGAGCTAATAATGTGATACCTCAAATATCAAAAATAAAAATTCTCATTTTCAGCTGCAATATCAAGAAAACCCTTAGCCAAATGAATTTGTGGTGCAAGGTCATTCAGAATCAATATTGGAGTAAGTTCTTAATGGGAGAAATTGTGAGAAATATCAATTTCCATTCTACTGTTCTGTTGACGCCAGTGCTGATATACTTGGTCCCATCCGCTCCTGGTGACTGGGCAGTACCACGTGAGGGCTGCAGCACCACAGTTTGTGTCCCATCTGTTCTGCTATTCAACCCAAGCTGTCTCTGGGCAAGGCAGCAAAAGCTTTGAGCTACCTAAAGGGTAATCACTGCTGTGGGTGACTTGGACACTCTGAGGATCCCTGGACAGGGCATGAAAAGAAATCCAGCAGAAAACAGGAGCTGCCTACAGACAGCTCACAGTCAAAGGCAAACTTGATCACAGCCAGCACAGAGGAGGAAGACAATTAGAGGATATGGAATACAAATGTGTAGGCAGCAGGGAACAGACCTTTCCTGGGGCCATGCCAAATGCCCCAGTTATGCCAAAATACTTCTTTGATTTGAAATGCTGGCATTTGCCACAGTTCTCCCGAAACAGGCTTTGTCAGGACTTCTCTTCAGCTCTCCACCTTCCTGAGTGACATGGGCTGTCCCTCATCTCTGCCTGTAGAGGGGCTCCTGTTACCGTCCTACTTAGCAGAGTGCTCTCAGATTTCCAGATAAATTCTATTTTAATTGCTATTTTTATTATTATGAATGATAGGTCTTCTATAATCATGAGAAGCACCAGCAATTGAATTAGTGCTCACTGTACATTCAGGATCCAAACCCCTGGGATTTGACACTCATGGGAATGAAACAAATTTCTCAACATCATTTATATTGGTGAAAAATCCTTCTCACCACCTTTCTGTATTTCTCTTCTACCTAACAGATCTATGAACCTCTACTTCCCCAAATTTTCTATTTCTGGGAGCTATGAAATAAGTAACATCCTTAGCAAGATGGGAATTGTGGATGTTTTCACCAACCAGGCAGATCTCTCTGGCATCACTGGCACCCGGGAGCTGAAGGTTTCCAATGTAAGTCTGTGGCTGTTGTCCCTTTCCTTTCATTCACAAACCCACAAGAAAACCCATCAGTGGTAGGATCCAGAAACACCAGGTAAATACAGCTCCCAGCTTCCCTGCTTGCCTGCAGCTGGGTCACCCAGGCCTCAGCCTGCAAGCTTACAAAAGGTGTTTGGCCCTCAGTGCCCCTTGAGAGCAGATTAGATTGCTGCACGTCTGGCTTTTCCAAGACTGGTATTGGCCAAGATTTTCTGGGCGACTTCTGAAACATGAGAGGAGCATCAACCCCTGACTCCTCAAGGAAAACTACTAATGCTCCCAGGCACAGCACAACCTGTCCTTCTCAACCTGGAGACTCCGTTTTGGAGGTACAGACAAACAGTTATAGGTGGAACCTCTAACCTTCATCCAATATTTTGGACTTTTTTTAGGAGATTTCCATAGCTCCATCCTAGCCCTCATTTAAGCAGCCATGACTGCAATACAGCTCTTCTGCCTCTACTCACTTATCTATGGATCCCTCAAAGCAGAGCTGCTTTAAAAGGAGTCTGATTTATTTCTCAAGTGGCTTTTAACTGCCCAGAGTGACTCTATTTTCTTTTTTTCCTAGGTTGTTCACAAGGCTTCTCTAGAGGTTGATGAGAAAGGTACTGAGGCAGCAGCAGCAACTGCTATTGAAATAATGACAATGTCTCTTCCTCCAACCATTGAATTCAGCCATCCCTTCCTCATGCTGATTTTTGATAGAGATACAAACAGTACACTCTTCATAGGAAAAATAGTTAATCCGACCATCACTAGCTATAGTGACATATGAATTTTATTTGCTACTACTAATTAAAGATATGAAAATGCATGACATGACTTATCTCCATTTGTACCAGCTCATATATGGTTCTTTTTTAGTAACAGATTTTATTTTGTGTCATCATCAAAAACTATTGGTATTGACCATGACACTTGCTGAAGAGGAAGGAAAAAATTGTTTTAAATTCAGCTAGAAAAGAATGCCTTTTTTTACCTGATTGAAAGACAAGGAAAGACCTAAGCTTTGCCAGCATTTGGAGAGAAATGTTTACAATACAATGGAAGACTCCTGCTTAATACAAGGTATTCAGCCAGAATAGCAGGTAAAATTATGAACGTTCTTGCAAATAAATCAGAAGTGGTTGTAACCTACCATAAGTAAATACAAGATGGGAAGAGTTGGATCAATCTTGCAGGGTCACAGAAACCTGAAGCTTCTCATGGAGAGATGGCACTGGGAACTTTAAAAGCTGCCTTCAACAGCCTTCTTTACCAGAAACCTTTTCTCATTCTTAGTATCAATCTAGCAGCAAATCTTCCTGAGTTTCTTGCAGCTCAAAAGAGAGCAGGAGGATCAAGTCTGCCCTGAATCTGAAGATTTTCTCCACATGTTACCAATTTGACAGATTTAGATGGAGTTACTGACTTCTCACACCTCTATCCATCAGTGGTGAGAAGGAGGATGTAGCTGGATGGAAAGGTGAGGTATTTGGATAGCAATTACATAGGCATACTGTCAGCTGAGACTTGTGGAAAACCTGTAAGGGGGCTCTGGAAAATCATAGGTCCTTCAAATGCTTCTGTCCTTTTACAGCCAAAAATGTAAGTTAGGAGCACTCAATAAGCAAATCATCTGACCCAGGCAGGGGTGACAGGCACCTGGGTAGAACATAGGGCAGCTTGAAGGCTGGCTGGGAACCACCTTCAATGGACTTGCCTTGGCAACTGCTACCAGAAGGAGTACAAATTGACCCTGTTTTCCCTAAAATTGTGGTGTTTGGGAGGAGATGAAATGGTGTCATGTCATTGACAATGATGCTGGGAGCAGTCAAATGGCTTGGGAAGTGAACACAGTCTCATCAAGGTCTTGTGTGCCTTCTGCAAAATTAAGAGCAAATGTGATTTTATTAGTCTGGTGCAAAGCATTTTCTCCCCTCCTGCAGTCTAAATGAAAGCCCCCTTTCTGCTCTGTGTTCCCAGTAAATACCCTCTGTTAACACAATGCTTGATGGTGTTTTTTGACTAAATACAGTCTCAGTATATATGAGTGTACCATCTATACAACATGTACCATCAAAGGCAGGACTCACTGTGACAGAAATGCATGTATTTTTCTGACACCTTCCTGCACACTCCTCCATCTGTTTGGGTGGCTTTGTGGCCCAATGCCCACACAGGAGTAATTAACAAGGCCCCCTACCTGACTGCAGGTTTTTCATGTCCCTGAAATACAGTTGCAGGGTGCAGCCTCAGTGGGGTCAGTCTCAGCTGTTATCACTCCCACTGTTAATTGCTGTGAAGGAATGGGCATCCAGCAAAGCAACAGTAAAACCTTTAGGGGGTAGAGAGCTCCAAGAGGCAAGATCCTTAGTTATGTATTGAACTCCCTAGAGTTGCATTTGAAAAATGGAAATAATTGATTTCAGAAGGGTGATTCTCAGTTTACATCAAGTGTGGAAGAAACAGAGGCCACAGATCATTAAATACTGCTTGCTCCCTTGTAAACCACTTTGCAGTGGATGAAGTGGAAATACATTGTAGAAGGAGAAAAGTTGTCCCTGTGTAGCTCTGGGAGAGATTTGAAGATGAAGAGAATTTCTCACATAAGCTAAATCAGCTTTTGCAGGCTGTCAATCCTTATTTTTGGAAGGAGATTCCTTCCTTTCCTACCCTTACTACCTTGGTGCCCTCACAGACACGTGCCCCCTTCACAAGCAGGATGCTGGAATCCTTTTGTGCTCACATATTCCAGGGAGAAGAGCCCACAGGGCAGTAGGAGGGAGGCACAGCAGCAGCTATGCAGCCTGACAAACTAGCACTTCACAGTTTGTGCTTCTCCTCTCGCTGCCTCCCTTATACGATCTCTCGGTGTTTGTAAAATGTGCTGGGGAGGTTACAGGGACAGTGAGCGGTGCCAGCCATGGGAGGACAGACAGAGCGGTGGTGCCGAGGGGTGGCTGCCGCTCCCACGGGGGATTTCCTGGCAGTCAAGATCGGCGTCCAGGAGCCGCTTGCTAGACTTGCTTCATCAGGCAATAGCTCCTGCCGTATTGACATCATGCTGTGATTTTCCACTGCAGGATTTGCCAGAGACAGTGCTAAGAAGAGGCAGGCACCACACTTAGCACAAAAGAGCAGCAGACAGCTTGTGCCCTGCCTACATCCCTACTGCGCTGCGCTGTTTGTTACGCGGCCCCTTCTCATTTCTCCCCCCCATCCACCAAGTCCTCCTCTCCTGATCCTGCTCTCGTCGTTGCAAGCAACAAAACAGCTTTTCCTGATTACACTCTCTCTTCTCATTTCCTCTCCGGACCAGCTCTTTTTCACAGCCTCCCACTCTCCCTCCTGCAGACTAACATTTTGTCCCTCCCACTCGCCGGCGCCGTGTGTTCGTGCAGGAGGGGAGCGCTGCCGGCTCAGCTGTGGCGCCTGCTCCGCCTGCAGCTTCTTCTCTCTCTTTCCCGAGAAATGGAGGGCAGGAATAAACAGCGCTCCTTGCCTTCCACGAAACACCTCGAGGACACTCATAGCACAGCAAGGAAGGCTGGGCAGAAAGGCAAGGCTTCAGGTCACCGGGCTATTGCCCTTTGCTGTGATGGGCAGTGTGGGAACATAAATGAGCCAGGGACACATCTCAGGGACAATTAATGATCAGGTTCATTATCCACTGACACAGCTATAGAGTGTAAGGACGGAACTCACAGCTGTACTTGTGGTGATCCCACAACCTGCTTGTATCCTGGCCAGATGGCCGTCGTGTTTCACTGCACCAGGACAATGCCATCGGCTGTAGCCCAGCAGCCTCTGGGTGCTTTGAGTACCCCATCCCAAAGCTGCAGCAGCCTCCTGGGCTCACACACTGCTTGTTGAAGCAGCTGTTTAGGGTTTTGCTCTTTTTTCACCATCACTAAGGCTGGAGTACCTGGAGGAAGGGAACCAAAAGTCCCCTCACTTCCCACCCCACACCCTTCAGCCTCCTTACAAAGAGGAGTCAAGGGAAAAACTCTATTTACTCTTCAGGCAGGTGTGATCTGACAGTTCTTGCTCAGCAGGAGAAAAGACACAGGTCAGTATGACCTCTAACTTTGCAATTACAGCAGAGTTTTGTTGCATGTAATGCAGCGACCTGCTTTGTATTAAACTAATACCACAGGCCTCGGGTCTCTGCACTCCTCAGGCTTTGCTTGGACCTGTCCAGGCCTGCCTGGGGTTTTGTTTTAGCTTCTTTGTTTGTAACAGCAACTATCCAGCAATTGGGTGCTGTTACCTAATTTATTTAAATTTTTTCTTAGCTTTGTACGATTGTACAGAGATATTTCTGTAAGCAGGAGATATTAAGAACATGGAGTTCTTCTGCACAGAATGAAGTGTCTGTGGCCCTGAAATGCAAAATGAAAGCATACAGACACAGTGGGATGATAGCAGGGGACTGGAGAGTACAAGCAGAGGATGATACTGGGCACCTCCGAGCTGAAATCATCTCCCCAGTGCTCAGTCACTGGTCATCAAAGCTTTACAGACCTGGGAACTGGGTGAAGCCAGTTTGGGGTGTAACTAGTTAACTAGGAGAACAGAGATTGAGTACACAGTGCATGTAAAACACAACACAGGTACTGTGTCCAAGTGTACTGTGGCCCTGTGAAACACTGAAAAATCCAGGGGAAGAACATGTGAGCAAATGTGTAACTGTGATCCCAAGCAGACCCCAGAGCACAGAGGTTACACCTGCCCCTTGTACCCCACCTGGCAAGGATGTGGCCTTCCCTTTCCTTAGTGCTGAAGCCATCAACCTGAGGAGCCAGTGGGACAGCGAGTGGGTGAGCTAAGACAAGAGAATAGGGAAGGTACTAAAAGGTTTGTGTGAATAAATTTGAACTATACATAATCTGAACAGCAAGTTTTAGTATTGTAACCAGGGTATTAATTATTGGATAAAACTGTTAAGATTTTAAATATGCTACTGATAAATTCTCATCTTTGCATACAAGGTATGTTTTTCCATCATAATGGGATCTTGAGTGTAAGAAAATGATAGGACTTCATGTCCTCTGATTTGTTACTTGCATGCAAAAAAAAATTGCATATATCAGTGAGTCCCCTGCACACCTGGGTAGAGCCAAAGGACCAAACAGCCCTATGGCTTTCTTGCTTCCTACATGAAATAGGAAAATACCCTATCCAGTGCAAGGTAACACAGCATGCCAACCATGGGAGGATGTTCCTGGAGGTTACTGAGAAGGGAAGAGGGGAAAAAATTCATGAAATATGCAGGATACTCATATGCTGAGTCCAGAAAGGAAATGGTAAATCTTCCCTGGACACCAGCTTCTGTAGTATTTGAAGTAGGAATACATCATGAGTTTACTCAAAAAGCAATGTTTAACCACAAAAACAGCTTCACAGACTGATACCAGAGGTCCCTTCTCCCAATGCCTGGTTGATGGTAAATGAAGACCTGAACATTTTGGAAAGAAAACATCCCCCCCAAAGCACCCCTTTGAAGTCAGTTGGCGAGCTCTGCCAAGTGCTTCAAACCTTGTGGATCCGTGTTGGACAAAAGGCAGAAGTTGGTGCAATGGGAGGAAGAGGAATTAGAGGCAAGGAGCCAGCCCTGGGTGGCAGTCCCATTCTCCCCCAAAGCCCCTCCCCTGGCCTGCCCTCCCACCAAGGCTACTGCTATGTTTTGGGCCACAGGACACTCAGCTCCTCCCTACAGCTGGGCAGCCAGACCATGAGGAAGGCTGGCAAAGGGCCACATCACAGAGGGGCAAGGGGACACCCGCAGGCAGGCGGCTGTGATCCACAGCCCAAGGACATTCTAGGTGACAGCTCTGGGGCTACCAGGCACAGAGCTCTGTTGAGAAGATCTGTCCCACAGACAGAATTTCACACTACTTTATCAGTCCAGAAACTGAAGAAAGCAGTACAACAGGCATCAGCAGGACACCTTTTTCTGTACCTCATCTTATCTGTTATACTGATACTCTGTTATTCAGTCACTAGATGTTTAGCAACTTGACCAAAAGCACCTTTTTTTCCCCCCTTGGATAGCTATAAGAAATAAGATGTCATCGTTATTTATTCTGTCTTATCTTCAGGAGTTGAGCCAATCAGCTATCCTGGCCAGATGGCCGTCGTGTTTCTTCTACTCACTGACAGAGGAGAGCAGCTCACTGAGAAGAGATGAAATCAGAGCTAAAAGCTCTAGTACATTGCTTTCTTCATGGTTACATGGAAAAACTGTTTTAAAACAAATCTTCACAGCTGTAAATGACTGTCAGTCCTGTGACAGCAGCACAGAAGTTGCTGTGGCAAAACCTGTGTGCTCATTCACGTGTGTCAGAGTTCCTACCCTCTTGATAACATTTGGGACAAAG